>JAOXNR010000029.1:13283684-13323565 GCA_028571225.1 Parsonsia alboflavescens
GAAGAGGGCGCTACCACCGTGCCAAAAGCTTAAGCTGATAGCAGAGGCGCAACCCAATCCTCTTAACCCAGATCAGATGTCGGGACTCGAACCCCCCACACCACCTCAACTCTCAAGGAGAAGCAACAGTGTGCTTCGCACCACCTCACCACACCGACCACATGGCCCGGGACGTATCATATCTTGCCATTATCATTGAACACTCTACCATTAATAGGCTATCAATGGTTTTTGCACTTTGATAGTGAGCAATCTCAGTAATCTCTGTGACATTACGCCTTGTCGATTGAACTTGGGCATCCATTCCATTAATCATATCAATGATCTTTTTCATGAGACCTACCATTTCTGGTCAGAAAATCATTCATAATATCCCCGTGGAGTAGAGAAATCAGTGTGTGGGATACCCTCTTTATGCATCTTTATCGGCCAAAATCCACTCTTGCAATCAAACTTAGAAAATATCTTTTTATTCTTTGTCCAATTTATAAGACTTTCTTTATGTGGTAAGAAATGTCCATCAAATATAGTATTATCATTTAACTTCTTATAGTTAATTACCATTCTAGCTTTATTTCTTTATCTCTACATGGTTTCTAAACATAAAAGCTAGTGAACTATGAGTTGATTTACTAGCTCTAATCAATTTCTGATTAATGAATTCCCGTATCTGTATCTTAAATTCTTCCTGGTCTTCTGGACTATATCTTATAGGTGTTACCCTAAAGATTTTATCTTTATCTTTCATTTCTAAGTTAGCTTCTATTTTATTTTTATCCCAAAATTAAAGTGGGTTATCTGAAAAACAATCGTCTAATATGTGTTTTATTCTTTCTATCTCATTCTCAAGTTTTCTAAACATAACTTGATATTGTAATAAAGGTGTTCCTTTTGGAAAAATCGATTTTTATCTATGTCCTATATCACCACGCTTGGCTGTGCAGGGTTGAAATCTAATAGGAAAATTCTTTTGATATTCATTCCTTAATCTTTTTAGTGCTATCAAATGTTTACATGGCATCTTAAATAGCACTTTATATAAAGTTGTATCAAATGTAATCTTATGAAATAACTGTAAGAAATTATTTCCAAATAAATATCTATTCCAGTATTATAGAAATAAAATGGAGGACATTTTATCAAAAAATATCTTAATAATATTATCGGTCTTTCTATTCCTTCATCTAGACATATGACATTATTTGAAATATCTCTACCTTTAATAGGTTTTAAATTTTGTTAATATTCCTTAGGATTTACATAAACACGATCCTACATCACAATCTATATATGCAACAAAATATTCCACTTTGTAATCTTTATATGTTATTCCTATAGGTATATAAATATTGTAAGGACTCACCATCTAGGAATATAAATCATTTTTTCCCTATATGTAATCTTTAATCCATTGGCTGTTATCTGATAAGGTTTCACTTTATCAAGGAAGGTTATTCCTAACATGATTTCCGAAGTATCATTAAATCCTTCATTTTCTACTAATAATCTTAATGGAATAGTTTCATTTCCAAATCTTAATATAGTTTCTATCGCTTCATTTAACTCATGTATTTCTGCATTAAAAATTTTTGTATTGATGTGTATCTTGTAACTTAAATTTATGTAATTTATCACATAATTTATGACTAATATAGTTTCCATTAGCTCTAGTATCTATCAGTATATTTACAGAAGTAAATCCTAATCCATCAAAATATTCTCCTCTTATTTTATAATTTTTTAAACTATCTTCTTTTGATTCTATCACATCTTCTAGATATCTTGATGAGTTTTGTCTACCTATGACTTTTGATTCTGTGAAAGATAGTCTAGGCGTATATCGATTAGAAGTTAAGTTGGTTTATTTCTTAAATCAAATTCTAATGAGATATTTTCTATCTCTTCTATCTTTGGTAAACTAGGCATTTGAATCTGGCTAACCACATTAAACAAATAAGAAAAATCTATTATGTCTTTTATGACAAAACATTCAAAATGATGAGTATTAGAAATAGCAATGAAATCATATATGAATATGGTCTATTGTTATCCTTAAAGAATTCTTTTCTTTTAAAATCTTGTAACAAGCTTAAAGTTTTATCAAAATCTTTATCATGCAAATGATATGAAATCCTAGGGTAAATATTAAACATTAATTTTTTATATTGTAGATTACCCCTTAAAAGCCCTAAACAGGCTTCTTTTGTATCTTGAATTCTGTTATCCATTATGGCTAAATCAATAGGTGTATTTAATCCTTTCATAAACGTTGATTTTATCATTATCCGAATTGCTCCTATATTTGTCCATTCTAATGTATTCCTGATTTCAGGATTTATCTTACGTAATTTTTCTTGAATATCTTTTTTAGAAAGTAAAGGTATCATTACTTTATTAGATATAAGAGAAACTTCTAAAGCTCTTTCTTGAATATTTAATCCATAAAAAAGATGATGTTTCCTATGTTTTGATGTCGGAGCATTGTTCACAGGGCACTATTCATCATCGGGGCACTATTCTCGAGGCATTGGTCCGAGCTCATAATAGGTTTAAATTTGACTGGGTGACCCGAAACAGCCCAACGAGCAAGATTCACGGTTACACCATGATGCAAGGCCTTTTTTGACCATCGATATTGTTCTTGCATTAGGTTTAATCCCTAGTTTATCTAGCATATTCACTTTAAATCTTGAATAATTTGATAAAGAAAAGTTTTCTTTCTGTAGTTGTTTTAACTTTCTTTTATCTAATAGTATATCTTGATTATACTCTCTAGTATATTATACAACATTATCTATATTTTCATTGCACAAACTTGTTCCAATCATATCTTGTTCATTCATCTTCTGAAGTAGATTCATATTCTGTATCTTTGTAGATAAAAATACTACAATCTAATTATAAATTTTCAAAGTCATTTATCTACACAAACTCTCCTTGTGTAATCATGTTTTCAATATCGTCATTTATTTCTATTTTCTTTTTATTTTTCTCAAATTTCTTAGGGCATCTATTTGCATAATGTCCAATCTCATGACAGCAATAGCATTTACAATCTTTTGGATTTTTGTTATCTCTTTTCCTAACATATGTAGGCTTTTTAGGTTTGTAATATTTTTTCTTTTTATACTATCTAACTTTTCATGTTTTTTAAAGTATCTCTTTTTGTAATATTTTCTCTTTTTATATCTCTTTTTAATTTTACCATAAAAATAAGGTGAATCACATCCTATCATTATGGGCATCTTTTGATTATCATAGAGAGACTCTTTTCTTTAATCCTCTTGTTATTTTAGCTAATATCGCATCGTCACACCATTCACTTAATTTATCTTTTAAATGGGTTATCCTTTTTCCTAATGTATCTGCAGTTCCTAGGTTATATATATCAATTAATTTTTTATCCCAAGGGTCAGGTATCTTAGCAAAAAACAAGGGTAAATAAGTATGTGCATCTAAAACTCTATTGTAAATATGATAATAATAATCTTGAAAAACACACACACACACACACACACATATATATATATACATATATATATATATATATATCTATTTCACATATATCGCATAATTGTAATTTTAATAATGCAATCATATGTTTATTAATTGTTCCTGGATCTTTTAAGAGGTTTCCTTCTCCACCAAACTCTAATCTAATTGCTTCAGTAGCTCTAGATATGAAATTTGCTATATTATCGTCTTTTCCATCTATGTGTCTTTTCGTTTCTTCGTCTATGTTTTGCCAAAATCTAAGGACACAGTTAACTAAACTTCGTTTTTAAAATATCTTTAGTTAAATCAAATTCCATTATATTAATAGATACCGCTATCCTTAATGATGTTTCTCATTTATCCATTGCTTCTCCAATGTTTTTAACACAATCTAAATCTAAATGTAAATAAATTTCAAATGAATTAATTGGTTCAATTTTTATATCTCCTAGAGGTGTTTTATTTATAGTAGCTTGAACCCTTGCATATCCTCTTGTAGATTCATCAAAACTTGTTCTTCTTATGGTTGGTTGACTACCACTACTACTGGGTATATCAATTACATTAGGGTCCCACTCAGTTTTCATTGCATAATCAGGCTTAATATTTATAAAATTATTTTCTTAAAACGTTAAAGCTCCAATTTGTGTAATTAAATTATCTACTTCATGACTTTCATATTTAGAATTTGAACTTACCATTTTAGATTATTTCCACCGTATCCTTCAAGTATTTTTACTTTTTCTAAATGCTTTTTAATTTGACTTTTATTGCATCTTAATTTCTTCTGATTTCTTATTATCAAGTATTTTATTAATATCTTGCAATTCTTTCAATATTTTTTTTCCAAAATAAACTATCGTTTTTTGTATTTCTGTTAAATCTTTTTCTATTTTTAATGGACAATCTTGTTCTTCTAGCTTTTTGATATTCATCCATTTAAATGAACTTCTCTATAATGTTTAGTTAGTTTTTTATGTTTGTTTACCTGCTTTTGTCTAAGTCTCATCCATAAAAAGATATGTTCCTCTATTTTTTCTTGAATTATTATCGGTGTTTCTCCAAATGTATCAAAAATCCTACGGTAAGCTAACCCAAAGTCCCAATATTTTTGTTCTTCTTTACAATCTTTCATGCTTCTATCTATCTCTTTTATTTTATCAAGAAGTATTTCACATCTTTCACAAGCCATTAATCTGATCTATATCCCCAACTATTATCATCAATCATATGTTCATCATCAACTATTGTCATCTTTTATTTTATCTGTGTTATCTATGTCACCTCCTTGATTTGGGTATTTG
Source organism: Parsonsia alboflavescens (assembly GCA_028571225.1). Taxonomy (NCBI): domain Eukaryota; kingdom Viridiplantae; phylum Streptophyta; class Magnoliopsida; order Gentianales; family Apocynaceae; genus Parsonsia; species Parsonsia alboflavescens. Next base: position 13,288,484 of record JAOXNR010000029.1, read on the forward strand.
TTATATTGAGTAAAAAGAATTTCTAAGTTTTCATCTTGTACAAAGATATTTATCTTTACATTATCTATGTTGATAGTGGCTGTGAATGTTTAGGACAAAGTTTAATTATGTCCAAATTGAAAAGAAAGTATATATAACTATAGAGATTTTTTGAAAATTTATTTTGGATAATATAAAAACTATAAGAGTTTCGTTCATCATATATATAACTTTTAAAAAATATTAATTTCTCATTGGTGAAAATATATATATACATATATATATATATATTTGTGACGAGCAACAATACATATTGGGATATTATTAAATTTAGTTAAATAATAATTTTAAATACAACGAAAATATAGAATTTACATACAACTTAATTTATAAATAGTTTTAAAATCAATAGTCAAAATTGCATTTAATAACAGTCATGATTCATGAGTTTAGATTAAAAAAAAATGTCTCTTTTTTTTTAAAGTAATATGGATAGATAGAAAATTTGGAAAATTTATTTCTTATAATACCAAAACTAAATCATAAGAATTGAGTGATTTTTAGATACAATTTTTTTTAAAATTTTTTGTTTTATTATACACCGAGGATAATTCAAAGTCATATTAATATTTTTTCTTAGGGTAAAAAATAGTCATTTCAATACTATTTAATAATATATCCAAAAACTGAATTAGGATTAGCTGTCCAAAAAATTAGAAACATAAGTGAAAGTTATCAATGGATATAATAATGAAGCTTTTTGATATTCATCATTTTTTTTAATTTCTAAACAATACTTAATTGAAATAATATTTATCAAATAACACATTTAAATATGTCAGGGAAAAACATAGAATTTAAATAAAATCTAATTTATAAATTAATTTAATTTCTAAATCAATATTAAATCATGGGTTAAAATTATGGTCATGATTCACTTGTTTAAATTACATGTAAATTTTAGAAGAATTAGTTAGATTAATATAAATTTAATTAATTAAATATTCATTACAATAAATTGTGGTTGTCAATTTTTTAAAAGTAACATATATAAATAGAAAATTTAGAAATTTAATTTTTGATTATAATAAAACTTACTCATAAGAATTCGAAAATAACTATTGACAGGTTTTTATGCTATTATATCTTAATTTGAACGGGTTACAAGATAATAATAATAATTATTATTATTATTATTATAGTTCTAATTAATAATTCAACTCCGAAGCATTCATTTTCGCTCTATGAAAGAACAAACCAGCGAACCACGTCATCACTCATCACCCATCACAGTTTCCCATAAGGAGAACAGAAAATAAAAAACAAAGACAGCATCCTGCTCCTCACGGGGCTGACCTTATTTCTTCCCTACAGCGTCCTGTTGCCTTGATTGAAGTGTAGTGAGGAAAGTAGTAAAATTTAACCACTGATGAATTCCATTTGGTCGTGGAGATAGAGAAACGAAACAATATGGAATTTGAAGTGAGAGCCGTGGGAGGTATTGAGAGCTGCTTTGTTTCTCTTCCACTCTCTCTAATTCACACACTTCAATCCACCACTGCTTCCGGTTCTCTGCCTCCAATTTTACTTCTCGAACTTCGTTCACTCCGCGATACTACACAATTCTGGCATGTTTCATGGTCTGGTTCTGCATCCCCTACTTCTGCCATAGAGGTAATATCAATTTGCAATTTTCTGTGTCTATTTATTAATTTATTTTTGTAGAATTTGATAAATTTGCAATTTTTTTTTAAATTCCTTTTTCTGGTCTCAGATTTCTCAACATTATTCAGAGTGTATTGGGTTGTTAAACCATACTTTGGTACGAGTGAAAGTGATCACCAACATCCCAAAAGCAACTTTTGTGACTATAGAGCCACATACTGAGGATGATTGGGAGATTTTAGAACTTAATTCCGAGCATGCTGAGAAAGCAATTTTGACACAGGTGCTTTTAGGTTGATAATCAGTTATTCCTTTTGATTCTTTTTTTTTTTTCTTTCCACTTTTGAATTGTTCGTTTAAGCAGAAATTTGTTTTTATCAATTTTGAAGCATTTGCGACAACAATGGGGATGAATTGAAAATGGATTTAGATACCCAAGGCTTCCTTTCATTGGTTGTTGATTTTATCAGTGCTTGTAAGATAAAATGCTTGGATTATATTCATAAGACTTAAAAGCTCCAAAAATTCATATTGCACCAGGAAAAACGATACAATTCCTGTTGTCTGTAATTTTCCTTTTACTTCCTATTCTTCTTACCCATGGTTTTTTGCCTTCTGACCTAATCATCATGGAAGAAAAGTTTTGAACTTAAATTTCTAGCCATATGGGGTGGTACAATTCAAATGGAGGTTTCATTGTTCATCTTAGTACTGTAATTAGCCAGATATAAGTTATTTTTATAGGTTTTGAATTTTTGGTTTCTAATTTAACTGGAGATGACGGACATAGTGGGCGATGGGACAACTAGGAGGTGATAAGTATTACTTTCAAATAGAGCGAATATTTCAATCGTGGACTTCTCATACTATTTCATGGTAATGAAAACTCCTATGAGAACAACATTCATTCTAAGTCTCCCTTCTGGGTTCGCAATTGATCATGCTCCATGTTACAAGCCCATCACGTTTTGGTTCACCGTGCAACTATATTCTTTTACTAGAATCATATTATAATAATCAATGAAGACTGCTGGCGAGATTCCCACAGTTTAACATTTTTGTTTCTATTTTTTTCTGAAATAATATGCATGACAACTTCAGGAAATAATACATATAGATTATGCTGTTCTTTAGACATTTGGATTGTTTTTAATTTGTTAGATTGTATGGTATGAACAAATCATCAGAAGAATTGGGAGAAGAAAATCTTCATGCCCTTTAACAAGTTGAAAACTCTCTTTTAATTACTTGTATGGAGGACTATGGGTAGAAAATTTGTTGCAGGTTCTGGAATTCCCTTTTCTTTTCTTTAAGTATGTATTCTGCTTAGTTTCTTTCCACGGGTAAACCTTCATTTGTTTGTCTAGTACCAGGGTCTATTCCGCTAAATTCATTGGTGATGATTCTGCCTGATTCTTCTTCCTTCTTCTTTTTTTCCCCTCAAAAAAGCGCTTAAGTAGATTCAAGTTGAGAACAACCTAAAATATACCAGCAACTATCCCGGGTGGTTCTGTATTTTTTTATGGCCACTGGTTCTGTGCATATTCTCATACAGAAAATTTCAGTCAGTCGCTGAACTCTATCCTGTGAATGTTTTATGAACGTTGATGCTAGAATGCATATAAACTAATTAATATAGCAAGATTATAGTTTTCCATCTTCAGTCATCTTTTGCAAGGGATTAGATCAAATCAAATCAAAAGAATTTAACATCAGAAGAATGCAGGTGCAGGAATATTATACCATTGAATCACAATATGATTGGAAAAATTATTGATAGAATGAACTGGTTGTTTTTAAAGAACCTTTCTTGCTCACTCCTGTTAATAGGGTTTAATGAGATCCTTTACTAATTAGTTGTCTTGTTTGAATGTGAAATTTTGAACCGTTTCTCTGAAGAGTTTCAAATTTATTTTATGTTGGATTATGAAAAGTTATAAAACCGTTCCCAATGAGATGTATTATTACTAGATTTTCTCTGTTGAGATGTTGGATTGATAATATAGAATTTTCTCTTGGTGGTAAATTCGGTGGCCAAACAACTTTGGTAGCTTAAACAACACTTGCCTTGGGAAATGATCACTGCTTTCTTTTCCCCTTTGACTGGAGCTCACTTCTACTTGAAAACATATGTATGAGATCTTTTTGGTGAGATATCCAACCCAATTCCTTCGAATAGTCACATGAAATGAAGTAATAGAATGAAAAATTATTTGAATGGTAGTCACAATACAGAAGTGCTAAAATGAATACTGTCTGGCCAAATTTTTTGTATGGTTTAATGTGGAGATTGAATTAACTGCTGGACCTCAATTTTACAGCCTATTTTATGTGATTGCAAAGGTATGTTTTTTGGCTTGGTATTTTTATCATCTGAATTTAAATCTTTCTGAATAAACCTTATATGTACTCCACTGCATTCATCTTCGTATGTTCTTGAATATTTTCTCTTAAGTATGCCTATGTTAAAGCCACCTGGCACTTGCTGCAGGTTGGGATTGTTCATGAAGCAATGAGATTTCCTCTGTGGTTGCATGGGCAAATAACTATTACATTTTTGGTTGTCTCAACATCACCAAAGAAACCAGTAGGTAAGATGAAATCTGAGTTTTGGTTTTCTCTAGAATGCATGACCTTTCTTCATTTTGTGAAGGCAAAGCTCCTTTATTTGCTCTCACCCTAATTTATCATCATAACCTTTTACTTCATGGAAATATCTGCTCCTTAATCTTCTTTGGAGATGCAGTTTGAAAAACTGATGAGAGTTTTAGAGTTTTCGTCATGATTATGGAGTGTATCTTTCTGATTCTCTTACGAAGATAAACCCTTTTTTATGTATAAATATGCTATTGATGATTAAGAAGAGTTTAAGTAATTACCATAGGATAGTGATGTGCTCTTCACTGGGAGTTTTGACTACGTCAAAATTAAAGTTTTCATGGAAAGTAGATTCAAGGATTGGAGTCCCAACATTAGAGTGAATAAAAGCCAGATTATTGTTCAATGATCAACTTTAAAAATAACCAACAATATAAAATAAAAGGGTGAATGCCACTCTAAAAATAACTAACAATATAAATGAATGCCACAAACACGAAAGTTTGATGAATTCAAAGTAAGTTCATTAAAGAAATTCAAATTAAATTCATTAAAGAACTAAGAAGGAACAAAATTTCTCTCTCAATATTGAATAGTATTTTTAAGATTTGTGTGACAAAAGGTTGTTGACCAACTTTGAATGGAGTATGAAGAACCTACCTCCTACTAGGAATTAGTAATAGAGTTGCTGCTTACTTAAATCTTACTAGGAGTAGTAAATAAATGCTATTTAAACAATTTGATGAAAGAAATCTAACATAAATAAGATTAGACTATTCTAGTTTACTAGGACCTTGACAAAAATAATAAGAAAACAAAATATTGTTATAATCTTTTGGAATCTTATTGGTTATTTTTTAGGTCTACTTCTCTGTGCTCTCCATCATGGACATAAGATTGGTATTTATTAATTTGGCCACTTGGAGTTAGTTTGGCTTGGTGAAAAGTGGAAGAAAAAGAGGAGGGAAAGTAAATGTGGAAGGAAAGTAAATAAATACTTTATTTAAGCTGTAAATGTGGAGGGCAAGTAAATATGGAGGATTGCACTTCCCTGCTGCATCAAATTTTTCTTCCCTCCCATTGTAAAGATAATATGAACCATAACCTTTTTACCATTTTCCTTTTCCTTTACTCATGGTATGGATAATAGTAAATTTAACAAAATAATGTACCCTTCCCCTTCACTTGGCTGTAGTACCAAATAAAAGTAAGTATTTTTAATTTACTTCCTTTCTACTTATACCAAATAGAATCAAAGAAAATGTAATTTACTTCCTTGGAAAAAGTAAAATGAGCCCATCTCCTACATTGAATAATGAACTAGGAAGGAATAGGTCAAGACAGTAACAAAAATAGGACCCCTTCAAAACTACAGACTCATTTTAATATGCCCAATTACTTTGCTCACTTCTGCATAAAAGTCTTTCTGGCTTGTTCTTTTTCACTTCATTCTTTTCTTTCCATCTATCTTTTCCTTCCTGCTCTTTTTTATCATTATTATATTTAAATATCATACCCTTGTTTTGTAATAAGTGATGCAAGAGTGAATTTTTATGGTCATGCACAAAGGTACTCTTATGACCATCATTTACTTGCAAAATTCAGTGTCAAAAGGGCTCCTTAGTGTGTATTCAATTCATTTTTATTCATTGTCTTCTTCAAGATATAGCATAAAGCAAGTACCTTCACTACGTTCCACAATGTTGGTTTGAATCTTACTCATCCATCTCCTTATGATCATCCACTATTCTTTCGTTTCCTTTCCATGAATAAATTCTTGTACTTCTTGATAAAGCTTTCTATAGTAGTGTGAAGGACAGAATCTTTTTCTCCTTACTTTCTTTAAATCATCTCAAGCTTCAATTGATTCTTCATATTTTCTTATCCTTGTTTTTCTGATTGATCCCACCAGAAAACAATGTAATTAGTGGATTCACCAATAGCTAATTTTACCTTTCTCCTCAAATGGTTGTTCAGTTTTTCTCTCCAGCTCCAAATATGCTTCTGGACCATTCTTTCTATGCAACAAAGAAATTTTCATTTTCATGGAGCCAATCGCCATGATTCCTATCCTCTCTCATTCTATCCAATTCTTCGTAGCTCTCATCCTTCTCATTATCTCCAAATTCTTTTTCGCCTCCACAAACTCCCCTTCTAGGGTCCAATTAGATTTATTTGTGACATTAGGCTGATCAATTGCTAATCCTTCCAATCTACCATTCTGAGGGGCAAGTTCTCTTTCAATTTGCACCAAGGCAGCAATCGTGCTTGCCTCCTTCGTTTAGGAAGATTCAATTTTCTAGTTATTTTCTCTAAAAATGTTGGATACCAGCAAGTGCTTGTTCAAAGAAGAAAAAAAAAAAATAACATGGCCTACTCCTGCTCATGTATCACTCTATTGAGCTTGTGCACTCTTGCTCTTTTCCTCTCAAGTTCCTTACAAAGGCTTTTTAAAGAACTTGAATTTCAAACAATTTAAATAATCAAGTAGCATATAAGTTCCTTGAACAAGTTAATTTTTACTTAGAATTATGACTAGAATTGAATTAGAATTATGATCAAAACCAAAGAAAAGAGGTCAAGAAACTAGGTCAAGAAAACAGGTTGAATGTTCTAGTTTTGTTCTTTTTTCTCTTCAACTGGTGGTATATTCAAATAACTTTAGCTTCACCAAAAATCAAAACTAACCTCAAATTTCGACTTTAATTCTTACAAACGTTTGCAACTCCCTTTTTTTTTTTTTTTCACACTTTTTTTGGCCTTATATTTTCAAGGTAGCCCTACTTAAAAATTTTAAAGAATCAAACTTTTAAAGGTTTTTGAAGCTTGAAACCCTAATCTTGCATAAACAACACTAAAATTTAGCAAATAATACATAGATGATTGCAACAAGGTAAGAAATCAACAAGGAAAGTTTTCTAAGAAAAAAAAATTCATTTTCTCAAAAATTTTTTTTGAATCTTGATCAAGAAACTTCAACAGATAGCAATAAGAGACAAAGAAAACACTGAAGAAACAGACTCTTTCAGGTTTTTTTGGTATGATTTAATAAAAATTAGAATAGAGTTATGTTTGTTGCTTTTAGTTTATCACAAGTATGGAAAGAAAAGAAATTCACAAAAGAGACAAAAACAATAAGATAATTTAGGTGACTTTAGATCCATGCCAAAAGATGACACAATCTTGTACTTGAGTTTTGACTACATCAAAATTAAAGTTTCCCCAGAAAGTAAATTGAAGTTTAAGGATTGAAGGCCTATATTTAGAGCAAATAAAAATCAATAAAAATAATTATATGTCTATTGTATACTCTAAAGTAAACCAACAATTCATGGTTTCCTGTTTTGAAATTGTGAAAATATGGGCTTGGACCTAACTCAACCCCAAAAGCTAACTCAAGTTGGGAAGATTGCCCAAGTCCATATAAACTACAAATTATCCTTACAAATATTCGATATGGAATTCTCAACACACCCGTCATGCCCAGGGCTGGACATCTGGAGTGTGAAGTTCAACATAGGGGTCCAATATCGGCAAACAAACATGGACTTGGCTCTGATACCATGTGAAAATATGAACTTTGGCCTAACTCAACCCCAAAAGCTAGCTCAAGAGGGAGGATTGTCTAAGTCCATATATACTACGAATTTCCTTTAAATTTTCGATGTGGGATTCTCAACAAAAATACCTTATCCTGAAAATACCGTTATTATGTCTACCTTTTAACTTATTTAGAATTGTAGTTTAGTTCTTACAGAGCATTAAAGTCTGGGGTGAATGCTGTACAAATGGAGAAATTTGTGTAATTTTTCCAGGAACTAGTTAGAGTTTGTTGTAGGAGCACTAAAGTTGCTTACATTTTTGGTTTAATTCCTTAACTACTTACGACTTATCACTGAAGTTCTTATGACCACTTTTGGGGAGATTCCCAGCTAAAAGAAACATATGTCATGCTTGTGAGAAATTTGTTTCTGACTTATGTCTTTCCTTCTTCAATAGTGCAAACTTTAAGCCTCCATTCCTTTCCATTCTGGCATACCTCTGTAGTGACATCATCATCATATTATCCACTTTGCCTGCAATTCTATTTACATTTTTATTGCTTCCTTTGGACATCCAGGCTTTGATGAACTTGCAACGAAACCATTCTATGACCCAAACTTCCCACTTTTCATGCATTTGCAAACGCCAGCCTTAGAGTACAAGCTAATAAAAACGAATGTTGCAATACATGTCACTGGGCTATCTTCTATTGCTACAACATGAACTATTGCACTATGCTTAAGTCAAAATATTGAGATACTGATTTTTGCAAGATTGGTGGTGGATATTTTCTGGCCATCACCAACACTCTTAACATGAAGTCAAATAAACCTTGTACCTTCTGGAGTGAATGTAGGCTAGTTTAGTGTATGATTTTTCGAGGTTATAATGAATTGGTACGGGGTGAAGAGCAAGAAAGTATGTGAAGATCATGTGATGGATTTCTTGAAGTTATTTAGGTTGGTGCTGTTTGGCGTTGTATGGCAATGTCTTCAATGGGTTCCTGCGATGGATGGTGAGATGAGGGTGGTGGCAGTTGAAGGTGGGGTAGATGGAGGCTATGCTTTGTCTGGACAAGAATAAGAAATGAAATAAAAGAAGACAGAAGGGGAAAAAAAAGGGAGAGAAGAATAATAATCAGCTGATGTGTTGTGAATTTTAATTGTCCTTGTTAGCACATAGCTTCGACATGTTTGAATTTTTCAGTATGGTGAGGAAGAAGAATGATAAAAACAAAACAACAAACAAAAGTAAAAGAAAAGAAAAACCAAAAAACACATGAAAGTATCTGTTTTATCCTTGTTCATTTAAGGTGCATTCCTGGAACATGTTTGATTCTGAAGGAAAAATCTGCAGAGGTGGCCAAGAGGACTTTAGTGACAGGTTGGAGTAGATTGGGGATTGAAAGGATAAAGGATTTTTTTTAAGGACTATTATGAGAAAACGATAATGATTTAGGAAATATAGAGGAAAACGTCAGAGAAGAGAAAACTTAAAATTGATATCCTGTCAAGTTGATGGGCTTGTCAGTTGAATTCTACTAGACTTTTGTGCCCATTTCATTGTCAAGGCTTCATCTTTTACACATTAATGGTATCATATTTGCTTTATTTTTATTTCATTTATTTTATTTTCGGGATTTTCTGTGACTTTTGGCCTTTTTGTTTTTGGCTTTGTTTATTTTTAGTCCAACTTGTCCCTGGAACTGAAGTTGCAGTTGCTCCAAAGAGACGTAAGAGAAACACTGATTCTCATCAAGATCCCTCTGTACTTGGTCCTGAGAGTCAGCAACATGTTACAAGAGCACTATTGCGGCTGCAAGATTTAGACAAAAGATGTATCAACAGATGTGATGTTGGGGGAGTGGAGATTGCGGTGGCTCTCACTTCTGCTGTCTTTGTTCATCCAGAATCAGCTTTAAAATATTCGTTTAACTCTCTGGACCTTGTAAAAATTGTTCCCAGAGTACTACATAAGGAGACCAAAAATATGTATGAAATGGATAGCCCAAGAATTAAAAGTAGTAGAACTAGAATGGAAATTGACAATGGTTATCTAAAGGATACGCAGGAAATGAATCATTCAATTGTTCGTTTACTATTTTCTGAATCAGTGGCTAAAGGACATGTAATGCTTTCTCAGTCTCTTCGTCTTTATTTGAGAGCCGGATTACACTCATGTAAGCTTCCTTCCTTCAAATTGAATAAAGTTCTAATTAAACCACCAAATTCCTTGTTTATGTGGCTTCTTGATTATTTTTTATTAATACTTTAGTGCAGTATGTATGGAAAGGAATTTGATTGTTTCTTGTGCTTCTTTCTTGGTTCCATTATTTGGATGCTTTTTTCTTATACTGTGATATACACTGTTTCACCATCTTGAAGGTGTCTTCATTATAGTCTTGTTTGGTCTCTCAATTTGAGTTGTAAACCAATGTAAGTATGCTTTTCATAATTGTTGTATTGTGGTGTATAAAGTAAATATTAAAATGGTGAAATTCAACAACTTTCTTATGAGTATGAGTATGTTCCTTTTTTTGTGTGAAATATCTTTTTGATTTTGTAGAGCATTTTTTCTGAGTTTCTTTTTTATACTTTGCCTGTTTTGTCTTTTGTTTGTGTTTTCCCCAACTATGTATTGGCCAAAGATTCTCCTCTTCCCAGGAATTTGTAACTGTGCTTTCTCAAATTTGTCATCTGTCTTGAGAATTCTGTTAGATATTATGATACTTTACTGTGAATCATATCAAGTACATTTTGTCTGATTTCTTCTGTTTTAACTGTTTTTATGTTTTAAAAGACACTGAATCTATAACAATATGATGAATCATCAGCTTTTATGGAGGAGACTTGAAATTTTTCAAGAACTGATGAGATTTTCTTCTTCTTCAGGGGTGTATTTAAAGAAATGGAATTTCAATCTAAAGAAAGAGATTCCATCAATAAAACTGTCTCCTTTCCAGTTCAAAATATTTCAGAAATATGAAGCTTTTGATAACAGTGCTGTAGAAGTTCATGATGGCCTAAAGAAACTTAAAAGCAAAGAAACTCTTCTCAGGCGTAGGCCAGATGCAGAGATGGGTGTGGCAGATTGGTCGACCCATGAGATGATCGCAGGTGCTCTTTCTTGTGAATCTAGAACTGGATCAGATACGAAGGCTGGAATCTCAAATCTATTGCGTGCATGGTTTCTAGCTCAACTCGATGCTGTCAGGTCAAATTCAGGTTTGGAAGTCAACTCATTGGTGTTAGGGAACAAAACTTTACTTCATTTTGTAGTAAAAGGCAAGTTATTGGAGCAGAATGGAAAACCACAAGTACTAAAATATGTGTCTTCAGAAATTTCAGAACAATCTGGAGAACCATCAGTTGACATCCTATATATTCTGTCTTTTTCTGAGGAGTCTATGCCCGCCAAAGAGGTAGATGCTTTTGAACTTGCTTTTGATGGATGCAGGGAGAAAAGAAATTCAAAATTCTTAGAGGCATTGCTACCAAAGCTGCAATTAGGTGATGCTATATGTATACATGTTGGCACTGAAAAAGCATCTGACAAAAATCTCAGCTTGACACGATCTTCATTAAACTGGATGGGTGTAGTTGTATCAGATGTGGTTAACAGGTTAAAGGCTTTACTCTCTTCAAGTTCTACAATGATGCTTAGTAGTTATGATCTTCCTTTGCCGGGACATGTTCTAATTTATGGACCTCCAGGTTCTGGGAAAACACTATTAGCCAAAGTAGCTGCAAAATCTGTTGAAGAGGGAGAAGAAATCCTCGCACATACAGTTTTCATTGCCTGTTCTAAACTTATTTCAGAGAAACAGTCAACAATTCGTCAAGCAATTTTAGGATATATATCTGAAGCCCTTGATCATGCACCTTCTGTTCTCATATTTGATGATCTTGATGGCCTTGTTTCATCTTCTTCCAACTTGGAGGGATCACAACAGTCAGCATCTTCTGCTGCACTCACGCAGTTGCTTGTTGATATTCTGGATGAATATGCGGAGAAAAGGAGAAGCATTTGTGGCATTGGCCCTGTTGCATGCATAGCTACTGCACAGTCACTTGCCAATATACCACAGACATTAAGCTCTTCGGGAAAATTTGACTTTCATGTTAAGTTGCCAGCTCCTGCTGCAGCAGAACGTGTTGCTTTATTAAAACAGGAAATTCAGAAGCGTTCCTTGGAATGCACTGAGGAAATCATTTTGGATGTAGCTTCCAAGTGTGATGGGTACGATGCTTATGATTTAGAAATACTTGTTGATAGGTCTGTTCATGCTGCCGTGGGTCGCTTGTTGAATGATTTGGGTTCTAAGGAGCATCAAAAACCTATTTTAGTTAGGGATGACTTTTGCCAAGCCATGCATGACTTCCTTCCAGTTGCTATGCGTGACATCAGTAAACCTTCTTCTGAAAGTAGTCGCTCAGGCTGGGAGGATGTTGGTGGTCTTGATGACATCAGAAACTCTATAAAAGAAATGATTGAGTTGCCCTCAAAGTTCCCATCTATATTTTCTCAAGCTCCTCTGAGGATGCGTTCCAATGTTCTCTTGTATGGTCCCCCCGGCTGCGGGAAAACCCATATTGTTGCTGCTGCTGCTGCTGCTTGTTCACTAAGATTCATTTCTGTTAAAGGGCCTGAGTTACTAAATAAGTACATTGGTGCTTCTGAGCAAGCTGTTCGAGATATCTTCTCAAAAGCTGCATCAGCGGCACCATGTTTGCTCTTTTTTGATGAATTTGATTCTATTGCACCAAAGAGGGGGCATGATAATACTGGTGTGACCGACCGAGTAGTAAATCAATTCCTGACAGAATTAGATGGCGTTGAAGTGTTGACTGGTGTATTTGTTTTTGCAGCCACAAGTAGACCTGATCTGCTTGATGCTGCACTTCTGCGACCTGGAAGGTTAGATCGCCTTCTTTTCTGTGACTTTCCTTCAAAGAATGAGAGGTTGGACATTCTGACAGTTCTTTCGAGAAAGCTGCCATTGGCCAGTGATGTTGACTTGGGTGCTATAGCTTATATGGCTGAAGGGTTTAGTGGAGCAGACCTCCAGGCACTTCTCTCTGATGCTCAGCTTGAAGCAGTTCATGAGCTTCTCAGCAATGAAAATTACAAGAAGGCAGGGAAGATGCCGGAAATCTCTAATGCTCTTTTGAAAGCCATTGCATCTAAGGCAAAACCATCCATTTCTGAATCTGAGAAGGAAAGATTATTTGAAATCTACCGGCAGTTTTTAGATTCGAAAAGATATGTTGCTACACAGGTCCATATTATCTCTCTTCATGTGCAAGTTCATAATTCCGTTCATTTTTGGTAAAACTTTATTCTAACTGGGTTTCATATTTTCTATTTACAGTCAAGAGATGCAAAGGGCAAACGAGCAACACTGGCTTGAGGAATCACAAGAGCGGAAGCCAAGTTCAAACATCTATAAAACAGTGAGCTGCCATATTACCATTTATACATCTATAACAAAGGAACGTTATTCTTTATTCCCGTCTATTCTGAAGTGGAGTAGGTCTGATTTGTTGAGATTCCAAAATTTTGATGTGTTACTGAGCACAGTTGATTTCAGTGAACAACCACTGCCAGTACTTTCCTATAGATGTTTTATTCCAGGTTTCATTTGTTGATCCTTGTAGGTCTGTCTGAATTTTGGTGGGTAACTGATTTTCATCGTACCATTAATGTATTTTGTGCAAGCATTTCGAGTTTCTTTTAATTTTTTCCTGTGAGAAACATGGAAGGGAGGTGCATAATCTTGTTGCTCTCTGTGGAAGTAAACTAAATGCATGAAAGCTAGCTTATGTTTAACCTACTTTCAGTTTCTGCAATGACTGTTTTATTTTATTTTTTAGAGTTAACATCAAGAGAATCTTCATACTGGGAGAAGTTCTCTTTGCCTGCATGCAGATTTTGGAATCTGATCCCTATTCTGATTCATCTGCTTTTGTTCTTTCCAAAGGATAGTTGGGTTTCTATAAATATTCAGCTTGTTCAACATTCATCCATTTGAATTTATCTACAATTTCAAATGGACTGATTAGAATCTGCACTTTTCAGAAATTGAATTGCGGTCATCAATGAAAAATTTTCTTTAATTATAACTTGGTTAAACTTTATATAAGACGTTTTATTATTATTATTGTTGTTGTTGTTGTTGTTGTGTATTTTACTCCTAGGGGGATGTTCAGTTTGTTATGCAACAAACTTTTATTTGGCCAATTTTACAACTTTTTTAGTGGTAATGTTAAGATGCATTTAGAGAGATTTCACTAGTTTGGATCAGTTAGACAAAGTTATAGCATTCAACAACGTTGTAAGTCTCTTAGTATTTTTTCTACTAAGATCAATCTTTACCTTATGTCCTCATTTCTTCTTCTCTGCTCTTCTCAAACGACAGTGAAAGCCACCACAAGCCACCACACCGATTATTGCTCTTCAGTCTAATTTGGCAGATAAAAGAAGAAATGGTTGATGGAAGCAGTGATGGGAAGAAAGAAATTGACTACAGGAAGAACGAGGAAAAGGGCTTTGCAAACTCTTGAAGTGGGTAGAGATGAGGAAAAAGAAGAGGGGCTTTTAAAAGAGACCTCGAAAATGGATCCATTTGGTGCAACAAAACCGCTTAAATGCATTCCACATATCCTCAGAGCTCTCTAGCTTGGAATGCCAATGAGTTGGGTTTGGAATGATATTGATTAAGTCTGTAATCCAATTATCTAAAATAAATTTCAATCCTAATTCTTTAAAAGCTCACCTCCAATCATAATTATGGTAGCCTTCGACCCATCGAGTTAGCAGGTTAATCTGATTAACCTTTCACAATCTTAAAAAAAAAAGTTTACTAAATAAAAAATAATCAATTTTAACCTACTTTTAAAAATTAATTCATACATAAAAATCAAATCTAAGAAATTAGATTAAATACTATTCTACAAATCAAACCAAAAATAAACTAAATAATACAATCCTTACAAACCAAATCAAATTAGTATTGTTCAACTAAAATTCAAATGAAGTTACACAAAATAACTAAAGATGAGCAAATGCATTCTTAAAACAAATATTGAAACAGTTAAAGAAAATCAAATCCACCAATTTAACTTGAAGTAGTAAATAAATTAAACAAATATATTTTAAAAAATAATAACTAACTTATTCTTCAAAGTATTTTTCACAACCAACGACATATACACATTAATGCCTCTCTAAAGTACTCGGATTGAGGTCTGCTATGATGAGGACAGAGCAATCAACCACTGGTTCTAAAAGCTAGTTTAGAAGCAACAACAGCTGAAATATAAATTGTTAAAATGTCCTTTTCCATTTGTTGCAAGAGGGGAAACTTTCACTCCATTAGTCTTCCACCAACTTAATACATCAAAATCATTTGTTCTAGATAAGATTGGTTCTTCTAAGTAAAATCCTAATGATCTCAATGGAATAATCGACCCATCAATTTGAGCCACATATATGACAAATTCTTCATCAAACCCACTAAATGAGGCATTAATAGCTACAAACACAAGCAGCAGAAGATTCATCCAGAGTATTAAAGCCACTTCTAGGGAAAATTGCTCTTGTTTGACAATCTTTCACCAAATCATAGCAACCATTTTGGACTTCATCAATCTTAAATTTGTTGGAACCTATTTCAGTAATGAATGAGAAGTGATGTCTGTTTAGGCAAAAGTTATGTTTTTTTCTTTTCAAATTCAAAAGTTGCAGCTATTGTTTTTAAAGTTAAGTCTTTTCATTTCATCAAAAATTGTTTTTTATAAAAAGTTCTCTATATCTACAGAAATATATATATATATATATATATAAATATTTATAGGAAAAAAATAGAACATTTTTTTTAAAAAAACTTAGCATCTTCTTCTTCTCCGTTTGTGCGATTTTTTTTCCCAAAATTGTATTTATAGGTCTCCATTAAAAAGTTTTGTACCAATTTAGAGAGACAGACTCGTTCTATCCTGGAAGACTCTTATTCCTGTAATCCGGTACGTGGTGGAGGAATAATTGTCTTAAGGACACTCTATGAATTCAGTGGGTTCGGGTTATTTATCTGTAAATAGGATCTACTGTTTGTGTTTTTTATTTCATTTCTGTTATATTGTTTTTTATAATCTCTGTCATTTATAGGGAATAAAAATCCTAAGACAAAATTTTTTTGGATATCAAAGCCTAACAAGGATTAAACGTATATACAGTGAATAACCAGAAAATAAATGATAAAAAAAACAACATACACCGTTAACTATTAATTTTTATGATAGCAAGTCAATATAGGATAATAGGATAAACATAATAATTTATCATAATTTTGCTTCTATTTATTAATTTATTTTCTGGCTTTGTTGTTTATTTTTTGTACACCGATGTACAAGATATACGTTTTTTTTTTTTTAAATCATACTTTTTGATATTTTCTATCAGTGATTAAAAAAATAATAATAGTTATTTACTCAGGCTAACGTACATAGTGATTGTATAGGAAATTAGAAATAAACAGAGAATAATCAGTAAAGTACAATAATCAGTTTATTATGATTACTTATAAATAATAATAATAATCAGTTGTTTAATTGTGTTTTGTTGTAATATTATAATAGAATATAATATTACTGCTTTTTTTTAATGTTTAGAATATATATCTTCTGCAATATATTTAACAATATAATAGCATCTATATATTTAACAGTATAATAGTATTTTATCTGTTTATTAATATTTATACTCTTTATTATTCAGAATACTGCCATCTTTTTAATTAAATTATTTCGATATTCTAATTGTGTCTTAAATATATCTATATTTTTGTTTAAGACAGTTTGTTACGTTTTTGTAAGAATTTAGGTATTTCTATTTTTTATAAACAGAAATGGCGTCTACATCTGTACCTTCTGCTGGTACAATGACTCTTGTTGGTACTATGACTCCGTTTGGTACCATACTAATGCAAGGGGAAAAGTCAGAAATTACTAGTGGAGTTGATGACATCAACTTAGTTGCTATGATTTCTGAGTGTAATTTGGTTGGCAATCCCAAGGAGTGGTGCGTCAATACCGGAACAATAGGTCATATGTGTGCCAATAGGTCGATGTTCACATCTTACTCGCCAGTGGGGATGAAGAAAAGCTGTACATGGGAAACTCCTCTACTTCAAAGGTGGCCGGAGTTGGCAAAGTTGTTCTGAGACCTCGGAAAACTATACCAAGAAGTAATCCTATAAAAGATGAACCTAGGCATAGTAAAAGGCAAAGGACATCTAAGTCTTTTAGGCTTGATTTACTAACTTTTTTGTTAGAAAATGAACCTTGAACTTACAATGAGGCTGTGACTTCTCCAGAAGCTCCATTTTGGAAGGAAGCTATCAATAGTGAAGTTGATTCCATTCTGTCTAATCATACTTGGGAATTGGTTGATTTACCTTCAGGTAGTAAACCATTACAATGTAAGTGGATTTTCAAAAAGAAAATGAAGGCAAATGGTACTATTGATAAATACAAAGCAAGGCTTGTAGTAAAAGGCTATAGGCAACATGAAGGTCTAGATTACTTTGATACCTATTCTCTTGTTACTAGAATTACTTCTATAAGGATGTTAATCGCTATGGCGGCTTTGTATGGGTTAGAAATATATCAAATGGATGTTAAAACTGCTTTTTTAAATAGAGACTTGGAAGAAGAAATTTATCCGGAACAATCTGAAGGGTTTATGGTTCCTGGACAAGAAAAGAAAGTATGTCGTCTAGTTAAGTAATTATATGGCCTAAAACAACCACCAAAACAATGGCATGCAAAATTCGATCAAGCTATGCTAGCGAATGGTTTTAAATATGACGAATGTGACAAATGTGTATATGTTAAGCACATTCATGATAGTTTTGTAATTTTATGTTTGTGTGTAGATGATATGCTTATTGTGAACAAAAGTAGTGAAATTGTCAAGACTACTAAACAAATGCTCGCAAGTAAATTTGAGATGAAAGATATGGGAGTTGCAGATGTGGTCTTAGGAGTTAAAATCCAAAGAATATCCAAAGGGCTTGCTTTATCACAATCTCATTATATTGAAAAGATTCTTGACAAGTACAAGAATCTTGGTGTTTCATCAGTCAAAACCCTGATAGATGTTAATCTACATCTTGCCAAAAATACTGGTGAAGGAAAGAATCAAAAGGAGTATGCAAGTGTGTTAGGCAGTTTAATTTATGTCATGAACTGCACTAGACCAGACATAGCTTGTGCGGTTACAGCAAATCCAAATGAAAATCATTGGAAATCTATGTACCGTGTACTATGTTATTTGAAGCATATTCAAAAATACACTTCGCAGTACACTACATATCTTGCAATATTTGAAGAATATAGTAATACAAATTGGATTGCCGGTTCACACGATACAAAATCAACGAATGGTTATGTGTTTACACTCGGTGGTGGAGCAGTGTCTTGGAAATCATCCAAACAAACGTGTATCGCACGTTCCACCATGGAAGAAGAATTTATTGCTTTAGACAAAGCCGATGAAGAAGCAAAATGGCTTCAGAATTTTTTGGAAGATATTCCTAGCTGGCCTAAGCCAGTACTAGGTGTTTGCATACACTGTGATAGTTTAGCAGCCATAGGCAAAGCAAGGAATGTCATGTATAACGGTAAGTCTTGACATATACGCTGAAGACACGATACTATTAGACAACCACTTTCTAGTGGGAGTATCACAATAGACTTTGTGAAATCAAAAGAAAACATTGCGGATCCATTAACTAAAGCTTTAACTAGAGAGGCAGTTGAAAAAACTTCAAGAGGAATGGGGCTAAGGCCTTTATGAGTCACTATAGCAGAACCCTACCTAATTGACTAGAGATCCCAAGATCTAGGTTGAAAGGGAAAACGAAGTTATGATTGACCGTTAGAAGTACTGTTAAACTCTTATTCATTCCTATCACAATTGTACAAAATTGGCAAGGAAAGCTAAGACTTTTAATGATTCTGAATTAGTTAAAATGAATTCAAAAATCACCTACGCAAGTGGAAGTGTGGCCGCTTTTGTGAAAATTGACAAGACCGGTTCTCTAAAGTACTCGTGAAACCAGGCGGTGTTCATGGAAGGAAAGAACACAACAGTGAGAACCAATTCTAGAAAGAGAAAATTGTGTGTTTCTTGTTGTCTAGACTTACATTAAAGTTGACGGTTCAAAGACATTATTCTACCGATTAGTTGTAAGTCCGATAAGTACACTAGGGTAGGTTCAAAGTTTCGGCTACCTAACTTGATGCAATTAATTCTTGTAAAATAATCGCACAATGTATTTTCATGCATACATACACAAGCTTGAGGAGACATCTGAAGTTCCCATTCATGTGGGGGATTTTTGGAACCTAATTTAGTAATGAATGAGAAGTGGTGTGTCTATTCAGACGAAAGTTATGATTCAAGAGTTACGTTTTTTTTCTTTTCAAATTCAAAAGCTGCAATTATTGTTTTTAAAGTTATGTCTTTTCATGTCATGAAAAAATTTTCCTATAAAAAGCTCTCTGCATCTATAGAAAAAAAATATATAGGAAAAAAACAGAACATTAAAAAAATAAAAAACTTTGCATCTACTTCTTCTCCGCTTGTGTGATTTTTTTTCTATAATTGTGTTCGTAGGTCTCCATTAAAAGTTTTGTACCAACTTAGAGAGAGATCCGTTCTATCCTGGGAGACTTTTGTTCCTATAATCCGGTACATTGTGGAGGAATAATTTTGTCTTAAGGACAGTGTGAATTCAGTTGGCTCGAGTTATTTATCTGTAAACATTTTCTACTGTTTGTGTTCTATATATCGTTTTTGTTATATTGTTTTTTATGATCTCTGTCATTTATTGGTAATAACAAAATTGAGGTGAAGGATTTTGACTATTTCACAATATCCTTAGTTTTTGTCTATTCTTCCAATTTTATCCTTATTTGACAAGTCTTAGGAGAGTAAAAGTTGGAAGTAGTATATAGAGTACCAAAAAATATCTGTGTCACATTAAAGAAAAGTTCCAATTTCTCACAAATTTCTTTGCAATCTCCCAATCTGCTTCATCTAGTAAACATTTACAAGATCTTTCTCGAATTGCAACATGAGGAAATACATCTTTATAAAAAATGACAGTTTCTAACATCAAGTATGTAGAATTCCAGCTAGTTTTACAATCAAAAGACAATTTCTTTGCTCAATAAGCACATAGTTGTCTAGTAGTTTTGTCAAACTTTTCAATTCTTGAAGCTGAAGTAGTCTAATAAACAATGCGATCACGAATCTTATCAATTGAAAGCTTAATCGTATCTAATCCTTCTTTCACAATTAAATTCAAGATATGAGCACAACAACGCATGTGAAGTACCTTTCCATCATCTCTATTTGGAAAAGTTTGATCAACATGAGAGAAAGCATGGCATCATTTGTTGTAAAATCATCCATAGTAATAGTAGATAATCTACGATCAAGGTTCCAATCCATCAACCACTCTGCAAGTACGTCAGATAATGCTTTTGCTGCTTGTGGAGAAGGAACATACATAAACCTAAATAAAAATAATTCAAAAGGTAACTAGGATTTTGAAAATAAAATCAAGAAACAATATCAAAAGACAAAAAGGTATTCTAAAAATATGGGAGACATACCTTAAAATACAACTATTTTATATCCATGAATCATCAATAAAGTGTAAAATAATTGGCATGGAACCTTTCATGTTATGACTCAATGTCCACATATAAGTTGTAATAGCAATTTTACAATTCAGCTTGTCAAACAATACGCAAGTGTTTTCCTTTCGCTTTCATAGATCTTGATAATGTCACCTCTTAAAGTATTTCTTGATACCATTTTAAATGATGGTTGCAAACTATTAACAAATCTTCTAAATCCAACATGCTCATAAGATAATCATGTAAAATAACAGTTCTTACGAGCTCATTCTTAGGGGCTTCTTGATTGAAGTTTTTAGAATTAAGTTCATCACTTCAGTCAATCTTTCTCTTTGCATCCATTAGAGATTTCCTAACATCAAAATTTCCTAAGTTCGTGTTTTTTGCATGACTTTTCAAAATGATTTTTTAAATGAGTCCCATAACCAATTGGAGCTTTAAGCTCTGGTTTACAGTAATTTCTGCATAAAGAATTTCGCCATTCTTCGCCCTTTTGTAATGTTTCCACCATTCTGAGGTTCTCTTTCTTTCGCCTTTTAAATCCACGTCAATCTCGTCACCGCCGCATGTTCCTTCTTTCACAGGAGTGGCCTGTGTAGCTTGTGTCAATGGTGTAATTGGTGTAGCCTCTAATTGCAAGATTGTACCATCAACTGAGGTTCGAGACGAAGGATCTCCCTTTTCAGATCTCAATCCCATATTCATTTATCTATTTGCTAATGGGACTGTTGGCTGATTACAAAGTATCAAATTTAAATTAAAACTAAAAATTAAATTTCAAATTCATGAAAATTACAAGGGAAAAAAAATAGAAATTCAAATACAAGGATCGAAAGTCATTTTTATATTCAAATTGAAAGTGTAAAAGTAAAAATGTATTTTTTCTGAGTAGATTATATAATATCAATATTAATGGTGTGAGTTTAAATGAAGAAAAAAAACATAGAGGAGCGTGGAATTGAACATAAATAAAAACAAAATAAAAAAAAGACAAGAAAAGCATGATCAATGGAATGAAGAAAGATGAACAGTAGTATGGAATTGAGCACTGCATGATACGAGGAATTGGGGGGAAAAAATGAACTAAAAAGTAGAAAAGCATAAAATTAAACTAAAAGAATAAAAAAGCATATGAAAATGAAAAAAGAGAAGGGAAAGAGAAAGAGAAGCATGATCAATGGAAAAAAGAAAGATGAGCGACAAGACGGAATTGAGCAATGCATGATACGAGGAATTGAACAAAAAAAAAAAAAAAAAGAAATGAAGCAAAAGTCAATGGAAATTAATCAACAATAACTAAACAAAAGAACAAATATTAACAAGAAAAACAAAATGTGAAAGTTGTTTTTTTAAAAAAAATTCATACTTTTCATAATAAAACAAGATTGACGTAAGAAAAAATCTTCTTCTTTAGCATTGAAAAAGGAAGAAGAAGAAGCATTGATTTACCATTAATATTGGGCGGAGGACTTGAGAAGCAAAGTTAGAGATTGAAAATTAGGGTTTAAAGAAGAGAGAAATAGGAATTTTAAATTGGAGAAAGAATGAATGAAGGAACTTATATTAACATAAATTGGCATTCCCATCATATTTAGGAATATTACTATATGTTTTAAATAATATGTTATATATAAAATTTATAATATTAACAAAGGGGTTATACGGGTTGGATTAGTGCATTGAATTTGAAAACTATATGAATCTATAATTTAATCCTAATCCTATCGGTTTTTAATTTTGTAAATCCTAATCCCAACTTTTGACTTTTTTATTCAATTGTAACCTCACTCTTTAGGGGTGGATTGACTTTGAGTAAGGGTTCAACTATAATCCATTGACATCCCTATCCCCAGTTTTGGATACCCTCTTTTTTTAAAAAATAATAACAATAATTTTTTAAGGGTGGTGCATTTTTTTTTTTTTAATATAAAAAGCATGGATCATATTTCTGGTATGTGATGACCCCCTCAGGTTGCACGCCTCCGCTTAGCACTTAGCGAAATGTGATCAGCATCTATATATATATATACGGTTTCGCTAAGAGCACGACTTAATGCTCTCTCCAACCGTTAGCATAACGGAATTTTTGCTACAGTGCTCATGCAGCCAGCCAAGCGGAGCAAAAATTCCATTACGGTAACGGTTGGAGCGCGCATTAAGGCACCTTAGCAACTCCGTATATATACATCTATATATATATTTTTTTTTTCTTAAAAAGGATGGTGCATTTGCCAAATACGTCAGCTTTGAAACTCATTTCACTCATGCGTCCCCTCTCCTCCTCCTTCTTTCCCTTTCTCTCTTCTTCTTCCAGTTTGCATTTCTTTCTTTCTTCTCTCCAACTTGCATTTCTACTTCTCTCTTCCTTAATTAACTGCAAAAAATTATAGTTCACCCAAAATCTTCAAATTAATTCTTCTTCCAAAATGTTCTTTCAACACATTCTTCCATTAAAATTACAAAAAACCTCTCCAATTTCATCTAAAACTTGAAACCTAATTTGAGTCATAAAACTCAAGGAAGACCAAGTTGGATACTTCAACTACACTACGGTTGTCTCTCTTCTTCGTTGATGTAGTTCCCGTTCATATTACTCTGGCTGGCAATTGGGTTGAACAATAGCCATTTGTTGCAAGAAATACAAATGTTTGGCTTGAGTTCGAGGAACCAACCTATTTTGAGACAGAAGATGATCATATGGTCCACCATGATAATAGTCTGCTAAGTCTTGTACAAGAAGTCTTAACACCTAAACCGAAGTCCATTTTTTCTAATATGCTAAGTCCCGTACAAACCGACATTCGTAGATTTTGATCTACCATGTGCCAGTTTTTTGGAGAACTATTATAATCTCATTAAGGACATGTTACTTTCTGACAATAATAAAGACACAAGGATTCGCTTTGATGTTTGGAATGAAGTTAATAATTTTGACCTGAGACTAGGAGTGCTTTTAAAAAATAGGGATGAGGTGAAGTATGCATTTATGAAGTGCTCTATTTGGGTACACTGTGAATTTACTGTTTTGGAAAGCAAAAGTGCTTTGTGGCTTGCAAAGTGTAAGAACTCAACACCATAACTAGTGGATATCAAGAAGCTAAACAAGCAATGGTTAGGTCTACTTGGATGCCATCCAAGGAAGAACACTTTGGAGACGTTACTCATGGAAGAGAAGATGCTTATAGAGACCTTCATTTCAAGTATGAGAAATTATGGAAGCTTTCAAGTGATGACTTTGCTATAGATGCACTAAAAGAAGGCTTGAAGCTTGTGTATAAGAACTTGTGTTTTAAATGCAAGAAAGAAATCTCAAGGATGATGATTGATATTTCAAGAATTAAAGAAGTCTTGGTTGACATTGCTCAAAGGAGTGAAGAGTTTATGACTTTCTTCGAAGATGAACTTGTCAATGGTTGGAGGTTCATGTATAAAGATTTGTACTTCAAGTTTAGGCTTCAAAATATGATTAAAAAGAGGCTTGAAGACACACCAAGAAGCATCCAAGATCAAGCCTCAACAAGCCAAGAAGTAAAGTAACAAAGAAGAGGAAGAAATAACCTTGAAAATCAAGCTTGAACGGGCTGAATTTTCCAGCTTTGGTAGTGAGTGAGCACCTTGTTTGGTTACCAATTTCGAGCTGAAATTTAAGTTGAAATCGAGGAAATGACCAGCCTGTTTTAGCAACTTATTTGGCAATCATTTCGGCCTCAAGTCAACGGCCACCGGCCCACCAAACAGCCATGCAATGAAGACCTTTTACCACATAATGGAATGCGTTGAAGAACCAAAGATTGGCACTCTATTCTTCCAACTTTCCAGAGAAATCTCGATATTCCCTGGTGTGTTACCCTGTGCCAGTGACTTCAACCCCCATTGGGAGTGAGATGCGATGAAGTCTTTCTCCAGCTTGCTTAATGCGTTATTCTCCAATTCTAGCTTGACTTGTCTTTTTTTTTTTTTTTTAATTGTTTTAAAAGTTCCCTTTAGTATTTAGCCAATTTTTAAGACTCATTTAAGAGCTTCTTAGATGATGAGTATAATCTTATTGTAATAGTTAACTATGAACTTTCCTACAAACAACATTCAGTCAAATTGTGTGATTCCTTTTATATCAAACAAGCCTTTTCTTGAATGTTCACCCAAAACTCTTCTAGAGTTCTTAAATAACTACTTAGGGTTTTCAACACTTGACTAGAATGTTGAAGTTAAATTGATGAAATTTAATACATTGGTTCACGTTGGAAGACAACTTGGTCAATGGATCTAGCTTGAATCACTTGATGAACTCTTGGGAATTGTGTTCAATTTTGATGAGTGTTTCAATTTGTGAAGGGTTTCTCTATTGAGATCACATCAAGAACACCCTTGTCCTTTGAGAATACGTTTCTTTAAAAAGTTTAACTAGGACACATGGCAAATCACCTATTGGAGAGGAAATCAAGTTTGTATTATTCACAGTAAACAAAAATCACCGCAACATGAGTTCAAAGTTCATGGAAAGGCATCTCCTCGATGGGTTGACAAATAGTCCCAAAACCACTGTTCAAGAAGTATAAGATAACATTGAAGAAAAACTACATTTTTAAGCATCATATAAGAAGGAATGGAATGAGCATTGATTAGCCATTGGTATGGTGTATGGGGATTGGCCATCATCATTTGCCATTTTGCCAAAATTTATGCTTGCTTTGCAAGATGTAATCCCCAGGAAAATATTGGTTTGGGAGTGTCAATATAGTGACATCCCAAATGCAAGAAAATTTGATTGTGTTTTCGGCATTCAAGCCTATGATTGGGGTTTTAGATAATGAAACTAGTTTTGAGTGTTGATGGTTCTCTATGGCGTTTACAAGGGTAAGCTATTGATGGCTATTAGTCAGGATGCAAATGAATGAACATTGCCTCTTGCATTTTCCATTTTTAATGACGAGATTAACGAAAGTTAGGGTTGATTTTTGGCACTAATGTGTGAACATGTGTTGTAAGATCAAAAGATATGCTTGATTTCTGATATCAATTTGGAATTTTAAATACGTGCAAGACTCAACTAGATGGAAAGAACTTTTAATGGTTCATTGGATTTGCATTTGGCAAGTTAGGTCCAATTTCAACGCCCATTTTGAGAATCATCAATTGATGAAGCTTATGTATGCAGCTGGATCAATGCATTAAATCATGACAGAGAACAATGCATTAAATCATGAAGCATTTAAATGGCTAAAAACAAATACGTAAAGAGTAATGGAAATTTGTTTATGATGGTTGTTATCAATGGGGAAACATGACCACAAACTTGGCAGAATCATTCAACTCTGTCGTAAAGAAAATGCATGACCTCCCTATTTGAAAAAACCTTCAAGAAGATAGTTGCGTACTTCAATATAGGGAGGAAGCCAACAATGCACTCCATCATTTCTCACCTTAGGTATGGGCTACATAGCTAAAAAATAAAACAAAAGGCAAAACCCACTAGATAACCACATATGATGCTGGGAGCGGCACCTTTGGCATGACATCTATCCATCGTGATGACTTCAAAGGAAATAATCCTTATAAAATGAACATTTCCAATCAGTCATGTAGCTGCAACAAATGAAAATTTTATGGTATATGTTTTTGCTACATTCCAAGAGAAAGGGTATAATCCCACAAAATATATGACATGAGAACTTACAAATCAAGTGTAGGCCCACACTTATCGAGGTCATTATGTAATGTGATCTTGAGTTTAAGTTTTTCAATCTATAGGTCTAACTCTTGATCAATCAAAAATAGTCATAAATTCCCAAGACTCACCAAGTTATTCAGCCTAAGAAATTAGATTGAGCTCTTTTTAATGCTAACAATCAACCAACCTAATTGATTTGAAACACAATTCAACACCTAAGTCAAGCAATTGAAAAGCCTTTTTTGAAGTATTTCAAGAACCCTGGAAGGGTTCATGAAGAACACTCACAAAGATTATGTTTGATCTTGAAAAGAACACTCAAAAGAGATTAAATTGTTTGTCATGATAAAAGTTCGTTTTAACTATTACAATAAGAGACTGTTTATACTTATCTACTAAGAAGCCCTATACTGAGTTTTAAAATTGGCTAAATACTAAAAAGCCCCTTTAAAACAATTAAAAGACTAAAAAAGAACCAAAAAAGTCAAAGCTAGAGCAAAGGAATTATCGCATTGCAATTGAAGTTGGGAGGTGATCAATGCATTTTGATGGGTTTTGTTAGGCTTGACTTCCGCCAGAAAAGTCATGGGTAACAAACTGGTACTTCTCTGGAATTTCCTCTAAGTTTAATAACAATTTGATGCTTCATTGCATTCCAAGTCAAGCTGGACCAAGAGCTTATCGCATTCGAGCTTTGGTGGGCCAATATGGTTGTTGAATTGGAGAGTTGAAATGGTTGTCGGTCTCATATTTTCAATTTGATGAAAGACAGTAGTCGAATCATTCAAACAAGTTGTTTGATTTGACGTTCATTCGGTGCTTCTTTGGTATTGGAATTTTACCAAAAAAAGCTGCTAAATTTCCACAAAAGCAAGCAAATTAAGTTAAATCTGGTGGAATTGGAATTGGAACATCAAGCAAGCTACTCACTATACTACTTCATCAGTGCACTTCATGGCCATCCAAAGCAAGCTGGAGAGATTCTTGGTGGGCTGAAATGGGCTTCTTGATGGAATGAATTGAGTACCAGGTGATAGCATCCATGTTCCAAGGCTGGTCATCAACCGGCTGTCCTTCATGGCATTAGTGCATACTTCACTGTCAAGGCTGAAAATCAGCCTTGTTTCTATCTTATTTCACTTGATTTTGGATGATCCTTGATGTGTTTTGAAGCCTCTTTTAATCATGTTTTCAATCCTAAACTTGAAGAACAAATTCTTTTAGAAGAACATCCAACCATTGTCAAGATCATCTTCAAAGAAGATCATAAACTCTTCATTCTTGTGTTTGAAATACATGTTCTTGTATGTAATCTTCAAATCGACATTTGGTTCATTCATGGCAAAGTAATAACTTGAAACCTTCTACATGCTCTCAAACTTGAAATGAAGGTCTTTATGGGCAACTTTTTTCCATGAATCTTCTTTTATTGAACTCCTCCATGAATGTATTCCTTGATGATCATTAAGGATATGATTGATCCTTGATATCCATCAATATGTATTTGCTCCACACAAGGCTCATTGGTGAAATGCGACAAATCCAACTCGATTCAAGAATAAAAAAAGAAGGTAGGAGAAGGACTACAGGAATGCGGAATGAAATGGATCAACGAAATGATGACTTTCCCCCAAAATGTCACAATTACCATAGGACAGGTCACAATAGAAGAAATTGCATTAATGATGGCAATGGACAGGGATAGCATTCTTTGTAGTCTATTCTCCCTTTTGATTTCTTTAAGGGCCTTGTTGTAATGTTTTTAAGGAAGTTTTGGATCCACGGTGATGGATATCATTAATCATATCATTAATTTAATCATCAATGGGGTTATTTATGGCGGAGTTCAATGTAGAGAAGATTCATGGAAGAAAATGTGCTTATAAAAACTTTCATTTTAAGTTTGAGAGACTATAGAAGCATTCAAGTCATGACTTTGCTAAGAATGAACCAAATGATGACTTGAAGATTGAGTACAAAGACTTGTATTTCAAATACAAGAATGACATTCCAAGGATAAACAATGACATTTCAAAGATGACTAAAAACTTGGTTGAAATAGCTCAAAGAATGGAAGAGTTTAAAGTCTTCTTTAGAAATGATCTTATGGGAGATTGGAGGTTTATGTACAAAGATTTGTACTTCAAGTTTGGCTTGAAGACATGAGTGGACTAGGCTTGAAAACTCTTCAAGAAAAATATAAAAATCAAGTGGAAGAAACCAAGAATTGAAGCACCAAAGAAGAGGAAGAATCAATCTTAAACAAGACTAAATTGAGTAGTTTGTTTCTTTACAAATTGAGCAACTTGTTTGGTCAACTCCATCCCACCAATTGAACATCAAATTGAGCAGCTTGCTTTCCTTAAATTGAGTAGCATGACTGAGAAGAATGTGAACAACTTGTTTGGTAGCATTTCGTCCCACCAAGGCAGCCCACCAACAAGATTGGAAAACATTGATCAATTCACTAGCTTGCTTGAATCTTCACCAATTCACAAACTTGCTTGAAGTCTTCATCAAATCACTCCAATTCAATTGGTGGATGATTGAAGTCTTCTAAGTAAGCAACCTATTTGGTGCAAATTAAGGCTTTATTGGCGCACCATCACTAGAGTCGATCAAACCAAAAGATGCACTGGGGAAAGCAACAACTTCAAATAGGTGGAATAATAGAGAATAATCAACGCTCTAGCCGACTGGCTACCAGGCACCGATCGACTTCGTCCAATTTGGTCCCTAATGCGATCTTGACCCAGTTTGGACAGTTTGATTTGATTTTCATTGACTTTTCTTGGTCATTTAGCCTATTTTAAAAGGTTATTAAGGTCTTTTGACCATTATAAGAATTAGATTAGGGGTTCTTATTTGTTAGAATATAAATGTTTATTTTCTTTGTAATTCCATCAACAACTTTCAATCAAATTGTGAGAATCCTTTTCTTGAGTGTTCTTCTAAGACTCATCTAGGATTCTTAGTCTAACTACTTAATGTGTTCAATACTTGGCTAGAGTGTCGAGTTGAATTGATGAAATTCAATCCATTAGTTCATGTTGAAAGACAATATGGTCAATGGAATGTAGTTTGAATCTCTTGCATGAAATCTTTGGGTTTGTTTTCAATTTGTGATAAATGAAGAATTCCCTTATTCCAGATCACATCACACGGTCTAAGTATATATATATTTTTTATGTAATTCATGCAAGATGTTATGAATTTGCAACTTATAAAGTCAGAGTTTTCATTGTTAACGAACTATCTTGTGCATTGAATTCATGTCAGATGTGTTTACTCAATACTATTTGTGTGCTTGTATTACTTTTTTCAACTTATTGTTTGTTTTATTGTTCTTATGGTTGATGAATTAAGATTTGATTTCATTCATCTTCTTTTGTTATTTGAATTAGATGTAGGAACCCATCGTTGATGGTGTTGATATGGGACTTGTGTTGCTCAACATTCTCAAAATTCAAGCTAAACACAAGTCAATATGGATATTGGGGGGGGGGGGGTGATGTGATTCTTTGAAAGATGAGGTTATTAGGTTCAATTTTCTCAAAAACACACCACAGAAGAAGGACTCATCATAAGATTCAAAGTCAATTAGGAAGACCATTGTAGTCAAGCAACATCAATTATCCTCTTGATTTGGTAGACTCTTCAATATCTTTACCCAAATTGATTGAATACCTCTTGTGTAGTTGCTTAAGAATCCTAAGAAGAGTCTTTAAGAACCCTCAAAAAGATCAAGTTTGATCTTGGACTTTCATTCACTCAAATGAGAAAGTTGTTTGTCATAGTTGTTGTTTAAATTACAAAATAAGAAATATTTATACCCCAAAGGCTTAAACTAACTCTAGGAATTCATGCTTTAGGTGTATAGACTCAAATAACCTTAATACAAATCCAAATTAACAGGAAAAAGGCATGAAAAGAAATAAATAAATAAATAACACAAATGGAGGTTTGGACGTTCACGATTGTGTCTACTGTTGGTTGCAATGCTGGTGGTTGGGTCGGACACAACTAGTAGTTCTCCTTGGCTTGTCCGCAACTGTAGCTGGTGCCAGTCAAGTCTATTCACTTCCTTTTTGGCTTGTTCTCTCTTCCTTTGCTTCATGTTGAATTGCTATCATTTTGTACTCTTTGTGAACTTGAACTTAGGTCTTTTAAGCACATTTTCAGGCCTGCAAAACTCTTCAAATAAGTCTTTCAATTTGTACACATTGAATAGCTTCTTTGTTGGCTCATCTTCATCAAGTGTTGATCTTCCTAGCATTGCTCCAAAATCAAGTAATTCTTCTTTCATTTTCAAGAATGCCACTAAAGCCTTCTTAATTTTTTAGGCTTTCGATTTAGTGATTGAATCAGGTGGCATTGAAAAGGCTTGATCACCATCATTCCCTCTCTCCTCAAAAGGATTCATCCTCAAATTGACTTCATCTACATCGAAAGGAGAAAGGTCACTGACATTAAATGTAGAACTAACTTATTGTGTACCTTGAAGATAAACTTTGTAAGCATTATCTATGATTTGGAATTGTCCATTGCCTCTTGGATCAAGTTTGGTTTTTCTTCCTTGAGGAAACCTCTCCTTCCTTAGGTGTATCCAAACCCAATCCCCAACCTCGAACTTCATTGGCCCTCTACCTTTATTTTGTTGCAAAGCATAGCGTTGGTTTTGCATTTGCATGTGTCCCTAACCTTGGCATGCATTTACTTCACCAAGTTCGCTTTCTTTTTGCCATCTAAGTTATGAACTTCACTCAAAGGTAAAGGAGTCAAATCTAGAGATGTCGAAGGATTAAATCCATAAACCAATTCTAAAAAAGAAAAGTGAGTGAAAGAATGTACACATCTATTATAGGCAAATCAATGAAAGGCAAACAATCTCCCAAGACTTTAAGTTCCTCTTGATTATAGCCCTAAGCATAGTCCCCAAAGTTCTATTAACTACTTCCGTTTGAGGATGACATCTAGTCAAAAACAACAATTTAGTTCCCAATTTTCCCGAACTACCTTCCAAAAGAAGCTTAAAATTCAGTATCCCTATCACTCATTAGCAAAACTGCCTTATATATGACGATCCTAGGGCTATTGCATAAAATAAGAAAACTATTGTATATAATATATATGACAACCAAACGACAGTTTCTGAGCCATCGAAAATGGAGGTGTGGAAAAGAAAATTCAACAAAGAAAAGACCATCATATATATTATATACTATCATATAAACTAAGGAACAAATTTGGGGTCGTAAAAAGTCATATACACGACCATAATATAAAATATATTTTTTTACCACTAGGGTATTGTATATGCTGTCACATAACAGAATGTATTTGTTAAGGCTAGAGGAATGTTATGTAAAAGGAAAAGGGTTGATAATGTAACTTAGTTTTATATGACAACCATGGAGCCCAGTATAAAAAACCAATTATATCCTATGATTTTATAGTCGTTGACTATAAAATCATTGGGGATAGTATAAACTATCGAATTCAATGGCTACTAAGTCGCTGTATATTTAAAGCAATGTTTTCAGAACTGAACTGGTCATCGAATCGGAAAAGTTACTAGTTTAAATTTAAATAGTTCAATCGCAATTGAACCGGTTAATTTAAGAACTAAAAATATTTATTTTATAAATTGAAATATATCAAAATAATATAATTTATTATCAAATTAATAATATATATGCATAAAATAAATGAAAAGAACATGGGATGATTAAGGATTAGTTTATAACTAACCATAAAAACCTATAAACCTATAAATATGCAGTAGTTATAAAAATAAACCTTTTATGATCTCATCTTTTATTGAAATCAAGAAATCTAGATATAGAAAATCTTAGAACTTACAAAAGACTAATTGTAGAAGGATTTTTGATCTTTCCAATTATACCCAACTCTGATTTAATCATGTCAGTTGTAGTACTAGTACCAAAGCAATAAGGTCACCAAAGTATATAAAAAAAACAGAAGAAAAAAACGAACAAAATAGTAACAAAAGATTCAGTTAGCAGTAGTAGTAGTACTACCCTTTTCCCCTCTATAATCCAATAGTTCCACCATAAGAAACTAATTTTCCAGAAGCTTCCTGCACCCACATTTCATGAGACAAGCCTCGGCACATAGTAGAATGAGATGGACCACTCCTCACTTATCTAAACCTCTCCCCACTTATCCCTCATTTAGCATCATATCTCCCATTACTTCCTCTTTGCTACTTCTTCTTCTCCTCTTTGTCCTCCCCCCTTTAACAAGAAAATCCTATGTTCTTTTTCCTCTGTTTCAAAACAATAAAATTCTTTACAAACACTTGATCATCATCATCATGTCAACCATACTTCGGCCTTGTTTAAAATCACAGTTTATCGAAACCGCAATAGTACATCTCAAGTTTGCTCCCCAAAGATCTATTGATGATGCCATGGAACATATAGCTTTCCACAGCGGTGGAAATTCAGCTGCTAAGGCTACCGATCTTTGTGGGCCGAGTTTCCAACAAGTTCTTCCTAATATCTATTCCAATCCTCCGGAAAAAATCGAGAAGGAAAGTTTTGTTTACGTTCACCCCTTATCCAAACGATCTTCATCTTCAAGACTAAGTGAAAAAAGCTTCGAAATGTCCTGATGTTGTTCAAATCTGGTCTGCTTTGCCACTTAGTCTGAATGCCTGACTGTTCGCTGAGTCGCTAGTGCTCAGATCTAGAAATCGATCTACTCAATCTAGTCTGCACAACAGAGGATGGTTTTTTGCATTTCCTATTTTACCCCTCGAATCGTACTGGTCACAAGTTCGATTCCCGATTCCACCAGTCAAACCGACTGATCCGGTCCGATCCAAAAAACCATGATTTAAAGCAACTATATACTATGGCTCCTAAGTCATTGTATAAAAGTCAAATACGAGGGTCCAATGGCCTTTGCATATTTGTTTATTTTTTACAACAGCCTTCAAGATGCCACATATAGTTTCTTTCATCATATCCTTTGTCCAGTAGTTTAAAGTTAAAATTATTTCACTATGGCTCTGGAGCTGCTGTATAAATTTTTATTATTATTATTATTATTATTTTACAGTCCATTTTAAAAGATTATTTTTTGTTTTAATGACCTTGTTTGAAACTACTGGCCTATGGATTCAATTGAAGTAATATAAATCCTCTGAAAATTTAACCAAATAAAAATGTTTAATTTGCACATTTCATAGTAGCATATAAACAATCCTCTAAAAACTTAAAAATCCCTTTACTAATTTAACAAAATACATAAAACAAAATAAGAGAGAAATCCTACCATACTATATTTACAAAAAAAAAAGGTGTTACTTGTTGCACTAAGAGTTATACTCTAAAACTCTAAAATTGGTCATACTTCCAACGTATCTACAAATAACTAACACAAAGGCAAGAGAGAGATTTTAATACAATTGTCTTTAGGGAACTAGATATCAAACTATAACTAGAGCAAAACCAAGTTTCTCCTCCTCATCAAATTTTAATACAACTTTGGTATAGAAATGAGAAGGAAAAACAAAAATCAAGTTTCTTCAGCAATTAAAAACAAAAACATAGAAAGCCAAACTTAGGCATGAATTTACTCATCAAATTTAATAGACAATAGAAAATTTTGGGCATCTCATAAACCATGTTATTACTGCAATTTAAACATAAAAAGCTTAGGCATGAACTTGGCCATCAAATTGATAGACAATAATAAACTTTGGCATCACAGAAACCAAGTTTCTGCTTCAATTTAAAACGTAAACATTGAAAGCCAAACTAGGGATCAACTTAGGCATCAAGTTGAAACAGAGAACAAAAAACTTTGGCATCACATAAACCAAGTTTTTGCTTCAATTTAAAACATAAACATTGAAAACCCTACTTCGGCATCAAGTTTAAATAGACAACAAAAAACTTTGGCATCATAGAAACCAAGTTTCTGCTTCAATTTAAAACATAACCATTGAAAGCCAAACTTTGGCATCAACTTAGGTATTAAGTTTAAATAGACAACAAAAAGCTTTTGCATCACAGAAAACCAAGTTTCTACTTCAATTTAATATATAAGCATTGAAAGCCAAACTTTAGCATCAAGTTTAAATAGAGAACAAAGAACTTTTGCATCACATAAACATAACAAAACACTCGCATCAACATTAGCATTATAGCAACATAGAAAGCAAACTTTGGCATCAGCTTTAGGTTTATACCCCTGTTCCAAAAACAAATCAGAAAAATACCTAGACCTAATGGATCATCACAAGGAAAGAAGAAACAAAAAATACAGGTTATGCACATTTTAAGAAAAAAAAATAGACATGCCTAAAAAAAGTACATGGTTGATTCCCACAAGTTCACTTCACAACAATAACAAGATCTCAATTCATTATATCACCTCCATCATTCCACCATCTTCACATGCCATCATAGCATCCCATCAAGACATAAAAACAAAGACCAATGCAAAACAAAAAACTAACACCAAACCTGTCACCATTTGCATCAATTGTAATAAATAGCATATCTAAAATAGATAACATATCATGTTGGTCAGTACAACTCCAAAGGCTATAAGGCTTTACCCCTAGGAGGTATTTCAATGGTTGATGCGACCCCTAATTGAAGTGCTAGAAACACTTGATGGCGGAATTGGGGATATAGGTAGAAAGTGTTATATTAGTATGCCCTAGAGCATGTAATTATCTTATTAATAAATAAAGTGTTTTATTTATTTATTGTCTTCCTTCGTCCTTAATTATTTATCAAGAGATATTATTCTTATGAGTAGGAATTAATATGATATTATCTCTTTATATGAATAATTTAAACAGGTGTTCCTGATCGTTGAATTATTCTTTGGACAAGAATAATTCGTTAAGATTAGTTTATGTTTATTCTCTATGATTAGTAT
>JAOXNR010000029.1:13323665-13340577 GCA_028571225.1 Parsonsia alboflavescens
CAAGGTAGTCTTGAAGTGATCACATTTTAAATATAAGTGAGTTCTTTGTGGTTTCATAACAGAAAAATAAGGTACATCCCCCTTGGATTTGGAATGGAATGGATGCCACTAGAGAGCACCAGTTGTAAGAAGGTTTCATCTCATGTAAAGGAAGTTCATTTACACATTCAGATTTACAACTTATTACATCAGCAGCATCAGAATTAGACATCCTAACCGAAAAACCCAATGACACTGTACTCATATTGGCAGCATTTTCAGGACCAAACACCACGATGCTAAGGTCCTTTCCGATTATGAATATATTCTTTCCTATTGCCATGAGTTGGCATGGTGGCCTAATCAATTGAGATGAAAATCTTTTAACTGCAACCTATTGTTTGACATCCTTCTACGACCTCATCAATCGGATTCCCGAACTCGAGAGTTCCATTAACAACAACTACTGGGCCTTTCCAGCTCATGACCATGTCAGGATTTGCATGTTCAGATGTGCCACTAGAGGGATCATAAATCACTCCCTGTGATGAAAATGAAGAACTGCAACGAAGATAAATTTTTCCATTTACAGCTTCACAGGAAAAATTACACTTGAAATTCACACAAAATGTGTCTGCATCAGCACTGTGAAGTCAAGTACCACACACCCTAATGACTAAAATTTTTAACATTTTCTTTTCCCTTTACCCAATAGTGAAGGAAAAATAAAGCCATCACACTGAAAGAACCAGGCAACAAGAATCAACTCCATTCATTAACAACATTCAAAAACATTGCAACAGGAAACATTGCAACCTCTCAAAACATAGCAATCAACCCCATTCATTAACAACATTCAAAAAGCAACATTTAAGCTTCAAATTAACAACAGTACAACATTTAAGGTTCAAATCAACTCCATTCAAATTAACAGCATTCAAATTAATAGCAACTGCAAATCGCAGAGAACAAACATACAAACAGACTCTTAGCATTTAAGGTTCAGTAATCGAACTTACTTCCAAGGGGGTTGGGTGACTTGTGAAATTTGCTAGAGGAAGAACAGCCAGGAGTATGTCTTACTTGTCCATCCACCAAAGAATTGATTTTGACAGGGCACATGTTGGTTTAGGACCCTCCTTAAAAACCTTCATTTGTCACATACTTTAGATGTCTCTGTCATTTATATAGTTAATGAAAGACAACATATAAAATGTAGATGAGTCTAACCAGGTTAAACTCATCTGCACTCAAAGTTCAAGAACACTAAACTGCCTTTTCAAATCCAGGAACAAAGCTTTTGAAACAAAAACCAACCTGGATAGCTGCAGCATGAGCAAGAATTGGTCCCCTAGGCTTATACAAATAAATGAGTTGACTGGAGGAACCGAGAACCACTGCCAAGAGGGTCTCCATTATGGACTCTTCCTCTGCTGTAGCTTCTGCATGAATGTAATTCTTGTGAAGTATGCATTTTAAGGAGAATGGAATGTTGTTCAACTTGTTCATACATTCTCCTTCACCCAATTGACCAAATGCACACAAAATGGGAATTCATGATCTCAGCATTAAGCAATTGACTTGAATTTGTTTTGTATTTTGTATCTCAGCATTATCCATGATCTGTTTATGGCTTGCTTCCCTCACATTGAGCAACTTGGACTTAGAGGGAAAACACCATAGTAATTTCAACCAACAACCGAAATTCCAGCCATCTGCAAAGTACATGATCTCTAATTCTATGAACATTCTACATCATCAGAACTTCCAGACTACACTCATTTACACGTTGCACATGACTGATTTCAGTGGACAGTCCATAAATTATCCTTCTTTAACCAAACTTCCGTTCTACCAAAAAAATCAGATGTTTCTTGTGACTAGTAACCATCAAGTATGAACCTACTTAGGCCTCCCCGCCCCCCAATTCCCACAAAAAAAAGAGACACCTTCTATGCCTGCAGCTGATTAGTCTTCAGTAAGTCTTTTTTTTTTCATCACCAACTTTTTGGCATCGTTCTTCAGAGAGTGGCAGTGGATCCCAAGACTGAGAACCCAACTGTGGCTTGGTACAAATCTTTTAACCTATTGAAAACAACAGCAATGTAATTAGAAATTGCTTTGGGGTTCTGGTCACATAAACATCTACCTCAAACTAATAACAGGTTAAGAAATTCTTACTCACTAAAGCATAAGTGAAGATACAGGCTACACCTTCTTAGCTAGCCCAAGCATATTTGATCCTGAATGAAGTAAAATGATTTAAATACATATAAATGCACAATGTAATGATATGCTCGAGCAAATGCAATACCTGCTTGAGATTCTTGCAATTCGTCATTCGATTCTTCATCAGATAACTCCACGTTCAAACTCACGTCACCTATGGTGGATCTAGAAAAAAGAGAGAAAGTAGTATTAAGTCAACAAACTTTAGTCAAGCATCGTAACAGATGAAAAAGGTTACCTTTCATTTAATTTGGGGTAGTTTCTTTTGTCATGTGATTGCCCTCGAAGTCCGCACCCTTTACATTGCCTCAACTTTGGAATTGCCTTTTCTTTTCCCAGTAAAAGCCTTTTCCCACATCCCTTAGCTCTGACTTGTGAAGGATTGCTCACACTTATTGTCTGCTTCGAAGTCCTGCTAACTGAGTGTGACATCACATTCGTAGACAAATTAATCCCTTTTATTTTTTCATGTATCCTTTTCAATTTATTGAGATAAAAAGTTGAAGCTGCTAAGGTCATAGATGCATCATCAACTACAATTGTGGAGTAATGTTTGAGACTTGCACGTCGTGACAACCAAGAAGATCCATTCGGATCTTGTAATCCTTCAACTTGCTTATCTTGTAGCCTAAGTCTTGCACTTTTCGTCTATCTTTCCAAAATATAGAAACTGGGCAATTGAATTACCTGCTTCTGAAGAAAATACGTCAACAAATGCCTACATGGAAGTCCTTCAAACTCAAACATCTTACAATTGTAAGAAACCACGTCCGTCTTCTTGTTGCAGTGAAGAACTCTTGGAATTTTTGAACACTCAACCCCACACCTTTGTACAATGTAAGCAACAATGTCATCATCCTCAAAGGTACTACATATGGTGTAGGCATAAATCTCAAAAAGTTCCGTTTGAAAGCGTATGAAGTTGCTCTTCGTGTAAATATCCACCATTTGTGTTTCCATTACAAAAGAGGTTCTAAGCTTTGGTTTCTCATTTACATCAATGTGATCTGCAATTAAAGCCTTGTGTCTCTGACGTCTAAGGGCTCTATTAAAACGAGAGATAAAACCATACAAAGAATTCTTTTTGTTTATATATGTCTTGAAAAATGCATGTGAACTCTCAGCCTGTTGAGAACTACTCATCCCTGCACTAAAATACTTTCTCACATAAGGAGGAACCCATTTATGACGAATCTCATACAAGTTAGCTAACCAATTGTTACTTCCCAATCTGCTATCCGTCATCATCAAATCTGCCCACTTACTTTCAAATTCCTCAGCACTCTCACTATCATATATGATGTTCTTAAACTGGTTGTAGTTGTCACGGTAACTTTTTGAATCACATTTTTCTAAAAACTTGGTCAAAATATGCCACATACAGTACCGATGCACACTCGAATTGAATACATGTGCTATAACCTTGGTCATTGCAGGATCTAGATCCGTAATGACAGTTACAGGTGGACCTCTTGTTGTAGCCTCCAGCAATTTGTTAAATAGCCAATGAAAGATTCATTCTTCTCATCACTTGATAATGCACATGTAAAAATAATGGTCTGCCCATGGTGATTTACTCCTATAATAGGAGCAAAAATCATGCTATACTTATTCGTGTTATATGTTGTATCAAAAACTATAACATCGCCAAAGGTGTCATACGATCTCCTCCCAAGTGGATCAACCAAAAAGCATCGAACCAACCTATTAGCTTCATCAACTTCATATGCAAAAAAAAAAGAATCATCTTTTCCTTTCTCCTCAGCCAAAAATTCTATCAAACTTTCAGCATCTAAGTCTTTTTCCTCTTCATCCACTTTTGTTCTGTAGTTATAGAAACCCTTTTTAGTACAACCCACATGTTCAGGACCATCAGACTCAATCTCCATAATCCAAAGTTGTTGGCATACTGGTACATTTGCCTCTGAAAGCTGCAAATTTAATGCTTTCTTTGCAGCCGAAACTGTTCTATGCGACCTTAAAAGATGTATTTTAGACGGAGTCGCAAGAGCATGATTATGCTCTTCAACAAATGAGCTAATAATCCATTTAGGACCTGTTTGTCTTCTCACTATTGTGAGCTTCGCTCTACAACCAACACGAACTATGGATCGATTTCTTTCACACGATCGTCCTTGCTCGTCCTTTGACCCTTTAACATATGTCTTCCCTTCCTTGGAACAAACAAATTTCTTCCATATCAATTCTCGAGTGTCGAATTGATACTTGCTATTACTGTGCCTCGCACTAAATCTGCACTCCCTTGCATATGCATTGTAGAAATGAAATGCTTCTTCAACCGTCCCAAACTCTTGACAAATCTTTGGCATATATTCATTTGCAATTGTACGAGTGAATCCTTGAGATGATGATGCATTTTCTTCCATTCTTACGATAAGTATATACACCTGTAATGTAGGTAAAAATGTAAATAAGTCAAACTAATTTGCCACTGGTCACAGATATAAAACTACACCAGAGTGCTGTCAAATCTTATTAAAATTCATGATGTTGATGTTGAAATATATATACATATATATGCAATGTGAACTGGGATTTTGTAGCAAATTCCTGGAAAAGAAGTGAAAAATATATAAATATTTTTTTTAAAAAAAATTATGCTCTTTTTAATCTCAGACACAAAAGAGAAGTAAACATAAAAATACTTGACATGGTATTTTAAAACAAGAGATGAAAGTTAAGGGACACTAATAATTTGGACGGAAAATGGATTTTGTAAAACTACACCATTCAGCTATGAAAATGGTAAAAAAAAAAAACCAACTAAACCCTAATTTTTTCCCCAAGCTAACAAACCCACATTCTCAGAATGCTAGCTGGCGACTAGAGTTGGGGAGTAGCTCTAACGACTGAAGTTGGGTCCGTCGACCTTAATTCCTGCACCGTGAGTTTGGCGACGGTTGATAGTGAAGGTTTGTTCCAAAACGGGCATCGATGGATCGAGAGAGGTGTGGGATGCCTGTCGGCTACTGCTGTGAAGTTGCCACAAAGTCAATTATGCCTCGCATGGGCGAGGAGTACTGAAGAAGCTTTAGCTTCTGAGAATTCCCTGTGATTTTTTTCCCCCAAAACCAAGGTCCAAAACGACGTCGTTTTATACATTAGTTTTTTAATTCTGTGGACGTTAACATTTTCCATCTTGTCGCATAGCTTTTTGGTGTGCGTTGGCGCACCACTTAGAATTGCTCTATATATATATATATATGAATTATTGGCCAATTCAATTCTCAAACTATACTCTTTTGACTATTTTGGTCCCTAAAGTATTTTTTTGACTTGTTTAGTCCTTAAACAATTTACTGGTTGGCCATTTTGATCCTTTTGACTGGAATCTTAAAAAAAGTCACTGGAATTTAGAGTCAACAATGGTTTGACCAAACTGGAAAGGGTATTTTCGTCATTGCATTGTTCATTAGGTTAAATTTTTAAAAAAACATAAAAATTCACCATTACACTGTTCATCTTTTCCAGCAATGTTTCTACTGCTACTGAACATCCCTTTGAAGCCTTTGCTGCTCTCCGACCTTATCTACCGTCAAACATGGGTCATGAAGACAATGTCGACTTAGACGGTGCCTGTTTCCAAGCGAGACAGGTCACATGACTAGACTGAGTGCCCGTTTGCTCATCCGAGCGAGAAGGCTCCAGAGGAATCCATTACTCCGACATCGCTTGCCTCGATTTTCGCAAAGGTTGCTGCAAGAAAGGAGACTCCTACGAGTTTACACATGGGGTCTTTGAGTGCTGGATTCATCCAACTCACTATCGTACTCAGCGCTATAAAGATTGGAGAAGATGAACAGTGCTCTTTTATTTTATTTTTAAAAAATTTGACTTAATGAGCAGTGTAATGATGGAAATACCCTTTCCATTTGGTCAAACCACCGTTGACTTTAAATTTCGATGACTTTTTTGAAAATTCCGATCAAAATGACCAAAATGGCAAACTGGTAATTTGTTTAAGGACTAAAAAAAAATATATAGTTTGAGAATTGAATTTACCTATAACTCATATAAATATATAAATATATATATATAACTTTCTTTTTGATATTTTATTATTAAAAAAAAAGCCATTTCAATTTTTTTTCTTTTAAAAAACTTTAAAATATTTTAGTATAATATTAAGAAAATTTCCATGCATTACATGGGCACAAAATTAAAAGAGGCAAATAAAATTCTTAAGACTTCAATAAGTTAGAAAGTAGTTAATTTTGAAGAGTCCAAATTATTTTTTTTTATATATAAATATATATAAATATACATATATATATTTAGGGAAATATTATAAGAGTGATAGAAACTTAAATTACGAAATCCTTATGTATGTATTCAAATAGAATTTCCTTAGAAAATTTGTTAAGCTTTTCTATGTTCTGGATCTTCTATCATATTTTCTATATCATCTTCTATACCATCAATAATAAATAGATACATATATTTTTATAGATATATTTTATTAATAAAATCTAAAATAATACTCTGTTCGTCACTAAATATAAGTTATCTTATTTAACTTTTTTTGTTATTAATTATAAGTCATTATTTTCAATTTATTAGATATTTAAAAGTATTTTTCTATATTATCATTATCACTTTCTTTTCCCTATATATTGTTAGTTTGATTACCATTCAAATAAAGACATTTTAAGAAAAAAAAATAATTTTTTAAAAATAACGATTAGTGATGAAGGGATTAATAAATCCCAAAGATACTCAATTTTTATCCAATAATATATATTATTATATAGGTGACGTAGGGTGATAGAAGAGGAGGT
The DNA here is from genome assembly GCA_028571225.1 of Parsonsia alboflavescens. Classification (NCBI taxonomy): domain Eukaryota; kingdom Viridiplantae; phylum Streptophyta; class Magnoliopsida; order Gentianales; family Apocynaceae; genus Parsonsia; species Parsonsia alboflavescens. Next base: position 13,330,673 of record JAOXNR010000029.1, read on the forward strand.
AGAATATTTTGAGACCTTTTATTATATTCAGAAAATTGAATTGAATTTCTTATCTAAAATATTTTTGCCGTTGGCTGAATTAAATTGAAAATTTTTTCCGCATAATTAAATTGAAGTCCGGGGAAGAACAAGAAAATTTAAAGAGCGAATCAACCTAAATCCTAGTCGTAAAATCCTATGAATATAAATTTCGTACCCTTCTTCACCTCCGGCCACCCGCCTTCCTTTTCTCTCCGGGAATTCCATTCTTTGAAAGCGGAACGTATTTGAAAGCAGAGAAGCGGAAAAGGGTTCGCCTTTTGTCAACGATTCCGTCGTCTGTGTCTCTTTTCAACCGTTGGTTGCCGCATGAGCATCAGTACTACTGAGCAGTGACGGGTTCTTCGTTTTGATTTTTCTACCGCAGCAGTAGTAGTATTGCGGGCACGATGAACGCCCCAATTATTGGTAATTCTTCTTTTTGTTAATCTCAATTTAACATGGGTTCTCTCTTTAGGGGATTTAATTCTTGATTGATATTCAATTTCAAGAAAAGACAGTGCATAATAACCCAGATGTAGTTTGAATTTATTTTTCAGGGGGTTTATTTATTTTATTGATTTAGTTTTTGTATTGTGGTTTGTTGAATGATTAAAATTTATTTTTATTTTTATTTTTCCTATTGGGTGAAGATCCTCTACAGGGGGATTTTCCAGAAGTAGTAGAAGAGTATTTGGAACACGGGGTCACAAAATGCATTGCCTTTAATCGCCGGGGAACACTTCTTGCTGGTATTCTTTTATCTCTGTTTCTCTCTCTCCTTTTAAAGTTCTAATCTGGAAACCTAATGACTTTCCTTTAATCTGGTGATATTTGTGCACCTTCAGCATACCTATGTCTTTTTGTACATCAAAACCCTAACTAAAGAAGCATTCACCATTCACCATTCACCATCAATCTGCATTTATGAAGTATAGCTGCAAAGGTTGCACAAAATAAGTTGGCTTTGGTATTTCAGCATGTCACATGGAATTCTTAATGCAGAAATATAAGAAAAAAGATTGCACTTTTAACTTCCCACCATGTGTTTCCTCTGTGTGTTCTAAGCTCTTCCACTGTGATTCCTATGATGTCTATTGAAATGTCTCAAAAGTCTCATAACATGATTCATTGCATAGGACTGACTAAGTCGGAACTGAATGTATGTGATTGGAGAAGAATTTTCACTTTCTAACATAAACTTCCAGCCTCCAGGTGGCATCAAAATAACACCATTATCTCACCTCTGTCTCAGTTCTGCTAAAATGAATTTATATTGTATTGACTTCTGATTTCCTCACCATATTATTCCAGATATGTGGCATGATCCTTTGTTGATTCAGGAATTGACTATTGGGTATCACACATCATCATTAACTTTTCTCATTAATCATGTATCTCAAAGAGAAAATAAAGGATGTAAATCCCTCAAACATATATATCTCTTATAAACTATATAAGTCTAAAAGTTAGAAACACAAAATATTGTTGATTCTATATGTGTGCAAGATAAAAAAGTTAAATCCAGTTATAAGCATCAAATTCTGAATTTTGTATTTGAAAGACCTAAATAAAAGCTCTCTCTCTCTCCATTAATTCAGAAAAAAATTTGGACATATGTCTTGCGCTAGATTTGATTGTTTCTAGAGTATTAGTTCTTTTGATGGATACTTGAAATTTTAGAATATTTTACTCAACATCTGCAGGTAACTTGCAGACTTTCTTCTTTGCCCAGTGCAATTTTGATTAATCAAGATTTTCAAAATTCCATTAGTTTTTTGCTCTTTTATTTATAATGTGAATATGCATTTTCTGGTCTTCCCAGCTGGGTGCTCTGATGGGAGCTGTGTTATATGGGATTTTGAGACCAGAGTGATTGCAAAAGAACTCAAGGATGAGGAATGTCTTGCTGCTATAACTAGTGTGTGTTGGTCTAAATATGGTCATAGAATACTTGTTTCTGCTGCTGATAAAACGTTGACACTATGGGATGTTGTCAAGGGAGAAAAGATAACCAGAATACCGCTTGAGCAAACTCCACTGCAGGCTCGTCTGCATCCTGGTTCCACAACTCCTTCAATTTGCCTGGTTTGCCCTCTTTCATCTGCTCCAATGATAATTGATCTGAATACTATTAAGACAACTGTGCTTCCTGTATCACCATCTGAAGCAACCAATGGACTTGCACCTCCATCACGTAACAAATTTTCGGATGGATCTGCTCCTTTTACTCCAACAGCAGCGTGTTTTAACAAATGTGGGGATCTGGTTTATGTTGGGAATTCAAAAGGAGAGATACTTATTATAGATCATACAAATGTCCAGATCCGTGGTATGGTTCAAGTTCCTGGGAATTCTGTGATAAAGAATATTGTATTTAGCCGTAATGGACAGTATCTTCTTACCAATTCAAATGATCGTACGATCAGGATTTATGAAAACCTTCTACCCTTAAAAGAAGGACTTAAGGCCCTTGATGAATCCAATAGTGACTTAGATAAGCTAGATGATACAGAAAAGTGGAAAACTATAGGATCAAGGTGTTTGGCACTTCTCCGGGACTTCCAAGATTCCATCACAAGAGTGCAATGGAAAGCTCCGTGTTTCAGTGGGGATGTTGAGTGGGTTATTGGAGGATCTGCAAGTAAAGGTGAACACAAGATCTACATATGGGACAGGGTTGGACATCTTGTTAAAATCCTTGAAGGTCCAAAGGAAGCCTTAATAGATTTAGCATGGCATCCTGTACACCCCATTGTCGTCTCTGTTTCATTGGCTGGATTGGTTTACATATGGGCCAAAGATTATACTGAAAATTGGAGTGCCTTTGCCCCAGATTTTAAAGAACTCGAGGAAAATGAGGAATATGTAGAACGGGAAGATGAATTTGATTTGATGCCTGACACTGAAAAGGTGATATGGAAAGGTTTCTTAGAGTAGAATTACTTGCTCTTTTTATATTTTCTCTGCTTCTAATATTCATGTACTCTTGCAGATGAAAGAATCAGGCGTAAATGAAGATGATGAAATTGATATCATAACGGTAGAGAAGAATTCAGCTTTCAGTGATTCAGATATGTCCCAGGATGAGTTATGCTTCTTGCCTGCAGACCCAGAACCTGATGTTCCTGAGCAGCAGGACAAGTGTGTCGAAAGTACTTCAAAGTTAGTCGACAGTAATCAATCTGGATCTCCTCTTTCTGATGAGCCAAGACAAAATGGGCTGGCAGCAAACCATTCCTCAAGTCCGCTTGAAGGTAGTATAATAGACCCTACATCATATCTGGACCATGCATATGAGTTATAGATTTGAACATGGATAATATATCTTGAACAATTCTTCTCAGTATGGAATGAGTTACTTTTATGTGACTTTATAAAAATGTAAAGCATGGAAATAGATTCAAAACATAGGTCAACAATGGGTAATGACCAGAACTTTTAGAAACCTTGGTCTTTCTCCTCCATAGTGTAATAAAATTCTGATGATCCGAGGGGCTCGATGTGCATCTTAGATCATCTAGCTTTTATGCTGAATAAGAGTGAGACCAGAAATTGTTGGGAAGTCAAACAAATTTCATGTTTTCCATGAAATTCCGCTCAATCTTACCATATCTATTCAGCAGGGTGTTTATTTTAAGGGAAAATCTAGACAACCTTATAAAGAATGTGTTAGCCAAATCTAATATCGTATACTAAAAAGGAAAGAGAATACACAGGAAAGAGAGCATACACAGGAACCTGGAGGTTACTGGACATGAACACTGACCATGCAACAGTACTTTCCGAAATTAGGCTTCAAAAGGTTAATTGGAAAGAAGATGGACAAAATTTGGCTTGTTTGGGAGTATTTTTGAGAAAGGAAAGAAATGAAATGGAAGGAACGAAGCTTTGGCTTCTCTCCACTTTTGGGAGGGTTAAAGGATCTCACTTCTTAATTAATACATTTTCAAAATTCCCATTCTACCCAGGATAATATTCTGTGAAAGGGATTAAAGTAGAATACTCAAATAAATTTAAGGGAATTGCATAGGGCTATTTTGTAAAAAATCATTTTAAGTAATTCATCATTCCATTTCCCAAACAACTTTAGATTCAAATCATGTTATCTTCTCTTCTTTTCTCTCCCAACTTGGATTTTCTTTTGTTTTCTCCTCCCCTAAACTCCCAAACTAGATATATATGAGCCTTTTCCTCTTTACAGGCAAGCTACATTTTGTCTAACTCATTTAAATCCCCATGTCTTTCCTTTCCTGCCTGCAAATAACGGAAATACTAAATAACAAAAGTTTATTCAGAAAGCAACTACATGTTTAATCTTGAATTTGATAAATGTTTTTTGATTATTTTGTAAATTTTTAGTAGCGTAATTGATTTATACGTCATCTTCATGGATAGGACCAGCATTACTCTTTTCATTTATTTATTTTTTCATATTAGTTGATTTCAAAATGTAATAGGAACATACGATCAACTTAATGAGTTATTAATGTTAACTAGTTTTAAAAGAATGAGCTCATTTCTGTAACTAGGAAATATTTTGGGGCAGATCTTTATTCTCGTTGGATTAAAATAATATAAGAGGTGGGAATAAGTCTTTGAATTTTATAATGTTCTTTTGGAAGATATTTAATATCTTTAAAATCATTTTCTGTAAGATCACCTGGAAAAATAATTATGAATTCAAAATATTCTTGGATATAAAATCTATTATTGGAGCAATTTGAGACTGACAGTTACTGCATCTTGTATTTGAACTACTTCTCTAGTACTCCTTGTTTATCTGATGGATGGTAAAGTGGTTTGATAATGAAATGTGTCCATCAAGGCATTGTTGAGTATTAGCCTATCAGTTGAATTTATTTCATAGTATACTAACTTCTTTGTGAAGCTGTGTCAGATTACAAAATTTTTTGTTGTCAGAACTATCTATATACTTTGTCTTTATATCTTAAAGACTGCCATGCTTTCTGATCTGTGTTCTAGGCAAACCTCAAATCTTTTACCAGATTTTTGTTTTAAGATTTTGTTGGAAAAGTTTATTTGATTTTATTCAGTGGATTTTGAGGAAGCATTTTCTATTATTGTTGTCTGAGATCTAGGTGTTCTGTATAGCTTCTGTCCTGAACTGTGAATCTAATGTTGCAGGAATGGATAATTCTGCAGCTGAGGATACAGGAGGAACTCGCTTAAAAAGGAGACGTAAGCCTTCAGATAAATTATTGGAGTCACAAGTTGAAAAGGCTAAAAGGCCTTCGCATAGGATCAAGCCTTCTGGTAAATGATTGGAAACCAAAAACAAATCTGTTGCTGAAAAATAGTCTGACTTAATTCCTAGTTGACTGCCATGACAAATAGTTAGATTTATGCTTTATTGAACCACCGTGGCAAAATTTGCGAGATTCTTGTACCTCTTATATGCTGCTAAATCACTTTCTGAGGCTTAGCGCTTAAAACTTTTTATGGCTGTACTGGTGATGGTGTGTTCCATTCTTGAGATATTTTAACACAACTTGTGTAAAGATCAAAATTTGTTGTATTCCTACCAGTTTGATAGCAGACAATTTGAATTCCTTGTTCATTCGCTTCCCAAACTTCATTGGATATTTTCTGTGATAGAATATTTGACAGGACTTGTTGAAGTGCTTGATCATTTCAAGTTTGATTACTCCGCCCTATGTATGTAATCTGATCTGGGACATGAGAGGTGACCATCTTTCTTCTATTCCTTTGACCTTGGTTGGTTTTTCTTCATGCATTGCTTTGGAGAAGATTTTGGGCATTGAAACAAGGTCATGGAGCTAGGAGTGCCCTACCATTAGTAAATCTGTATGCGCCATTAATTCCAGCAAGTTATCCACTGGAAAGAAGCACTATCTTGGCATCCTGAGCAAAATATTGAATATACGAGTTAAGAATGATGTTGATGTAAGAGTTGGAATTTAAACTGCTGCATGAACTGTCAATCAATTTGCTCAAAGAACAATGACATATGAAACATGCATTGAAATTAATAGGTCAGTTTTATCGCTTGGAACTCAATACCTCTTCCTTGATCGTTTAAGTATATATCTAAATAGTATCTATATTGTATTGTTCTTTTTATCTGTCTTTTATCCTAATGTAATTTTGTGACTGACATATATAGTTTGTTGGTTTTTATTAATTTGTGTGATTTAGAATGAAATGTACAAATTTATCTTGATTGCAATTAGAGATTACTGGGAGAAATTTATTTTCTAATCAGTAGGAACATTTTTCAGGTTTCTGTCATTTAATTACATGTAACCGAAGTAGTTTGTTTGATCAAGTTGAGAACTAGTTTGTCAGAAGTGCTTAATTTGTATACTTTAATTATGATTAAGGTGTATACTTTCTTCCAACTCATGTCACATGCATGGGGAAAATCCCTCTACTGCCTCCTCCAAGGGTATGATTAAGTTCCCCAACTCTTTCTATATGCAATAAGAATGAAAAAATGACCCGTTTAGTTGTTTCGAATATCAGCTTTCAATACATAGTTTCTAAGGGAGTTGTTTTCTATGCATTTCTTTAGCTGTTATTCCAATGATTGCCTCAGATATGGTTGCTAGAGACTTGGCTGAGACTTCTACTACTCGTGAAACTCGTAACCTTTCACTTCAATAACCTATTGACTTTGTTGTTACTGTTTTTTTCTCACAAACTGATTTATAATTTTAGACACATCTCTGTTTACAGGATCAAAAAGAACAAGAGAAAACTACGGAGGAAGGGCTCTCCACAAACACAAAGAAACAAGGCCCAAGAAAGAGAAACTTTAAAGAGGTCCTTCAGTAATTTATTTATGACCTTTTTTCTTTTGAGAGTGAACTTTGTTGTATTTAATCCTTATGAGGGAGGGTGACCTGTATTGTCCCAAGTTCATTTAAGAATGATTGAAGGGAGTACCTAGTAAACATTTGCGAAAACAAGGATCAATCTTTATGTAATACTGCATTGTGCTTGTTTTTCAAGTTCTTGACACATCCAGATCATGGTGCTAGAGAAGCACAGTTCTCAGTGTACAAAATATGAAACTCTCAGAGATGATGGGGGATTCGTATGTGAATACAGTTTAGAAATGCAAATGCTTTTGTTCCTTTATTCTGCAGTTGTGGATGGTGGAATGGAATTCACAAGGAATTCTTCATTTCTTTGGCTTGTAAATTGTATTGTTACATGCATTTGAGGCATTATATTTATAGGACAATAATATCCTAATCAATGTTCTGAACTACAGAATGGTATGAATGCTAGATTTCGTCATGTTAAGACCAGAAATACAGACAAGATTTATGAGGGATCATCTATCAAAATATTTATATTCCTTTTAAGCAATTAATAAAGATATTTCAACTTTATTTACATTCTAGAAATTCAAAAACTTGGAATTTCATGAATTAAAAGGTCTAAATATTTTTTGAACTTTCTATAAAGGGCTGCTTCCACTTTTGGTGCAAAAAAATCTCCCGTGAAATTAGCCACTTTCATAAACAGTCAAAGAAGTTATAGTCTGTTCTACTCGATTATCCTAGGCTTGAAGTCAGCTCTTCAAAAACAGTTTGTACAGTGTCAGGATAGGAGCAGAAAGATAGGAATAGCCTAGGTTATTTCGAAGGATCAATTCCAGTAGGAGAAAAACTAATTTGTTGTAAAATAATTTAAATAAGACAAGGAAATATTTAAAATGCCATCTTGTAAGGATTTCTCAATATAATGGAGGAAGATCGAGTTTATCTTTTTCTACATTCAAAGGTCCCTTATATAAAGGAGGAGACCTTCCTTTTCATTATAACCAAAGCCAAATTCGAATGTGAATTTACCGATAAAGACAAGAATCCAAAAATTCATCATCATAACTTTTAGGCAAATGCAAAAAACTAATGTTCCTATCTTCTATATGCTAATTTGATGTACAAGCTTATGTACTTATTTTTTATAAAAAATCCGAAGTATACAGACTTATAAAAAAAAAAAAATTACAACTCCAGATAAAAACAAGACACACAATACAACGTGACAAGAATTCTTAAATCCATAAGTACCAAAATGAAGAATAGATGGTTGATCAACAATGAAGAATCAAGCCACTATTATATTTTGTTCGCAAGAAAGAATAAATATCACTTTCAAAATTCATTTTTTTTAAAAAAATTTAGAAGTGAACGTCAATGGGTAAAATCAAGTTAAGGTGAGTTTCCTTTTCAATCATTGATTCGTCACTTTCAAGTTTGATTTTAAATTCAAAACCACTTTTAAAACTGTGGCCTTGAAAATTTCTCGACTAAACTCCAAAAAAAATCTCTTTTAAAAGAAAAGAGTGTTTTCTATTTTCGTGATGTAAAGAGTAACGTATAAAAAGATCTATTAACACGATTCATCATTATATCTTCCAAGTAAAAGGAAAAAGTTTTGAATAGTGGCAAACAACAAAAAAGGCCTAGCCATCCATCTTCAATCACAAATTCCACCTCCCCCTTCAAGTCCTTTTAGCTCTATGCATCACTAATTTGATCATTTCGCACAAGTTCCCCTTAGATTTTCCAGGTTTATGAATGTTCTTGATCGGTGACATGATCAAAAAATCCCAAGGAAACTCCAAACCCTAGTTAAATTTGGTGTCACGTGGCCAGAAAAGTGGTTCATCTTATTCATCACCTCCGTAATAATCTGTTAATTGAATATCTTCTGCAGCATCAGTAGAGATTGTTGATTCATTCTTCTGCTCTGATCCAATAAGTGAGAAAACATCTTCTGATTCAATACTCCAACTGCTCTTACAAGATGGACTAGGAAAATCAATTTGGACAAAGCTCAAGTCCTTGTCAGAAATCATCTCAGAATTTTCTCCATAAAAAAATCCCATTTCTGAGAAACTATTTTCTTGAAGAAATTCTTCAAGATATGATGATGAACAACACCTTTCTTGAAGAACATAAGTTGCCTCCTCCTCCTCTAATGGTGGATTCATTTCTGATACATCAAAGAAAGTTGGGATTCTGCTGAATCTTGGACTTAGATATTGAGATGAATCCAACAGTGTAACCAGCCAATCATCAAGTGAAAATTCCAACAGGTTCTAGAATATTTGATCATCAAGAATCACTTTGTATCATCATCACACGGTCCTTATTCTTCAAAGAAATCACTTTCTTCTTCTACATGTTTTTCTTGGATTGATAGCAAAGATTTTCTTCTGGACTTGTAAATGGGACCTCTTGATTGAATTTTCAGCCTGATGGATTCTTTCTTGCCCAACAACTTTGAAGTTCAGATCAGATCCTCCTCTGCATCACTGGAAGAACTTCTTCTGCTACTATCAATATCACCAGAAATCATTTCTGGTGCAATTCTTCTTGGTACTGTAAGCGTCTTGTCTGAAATCAAGCAAGCAAGTCATATGGGGGAGAAAGGAAAAGAAGGATCAAGATTGATAAGTTCAAAGTTTCTGGTTTATTCTTTCTTTGCCCTTTTGTTAAAAATTTCTTTTGGAATGTGACTATGAATCAGCAGCTACCTGCAAGAAATGGAATCCATGAAATTGTCAAACTATTACATGTGGGTAGTGCGCACTATTAAATGTCTAATAATATAATACAGATTTAATTCAACTATTTTTTTTAAAATAAAAAATAAAATCTTCAATAAGATATATTTTATATAATAAACTCTAAGAGTTTTTGATCATTCCCCCCTTCCCATAAAAAAAAAAAAAAAAAAACAGTTTGACTTAAACTTTGATGTTAAAGATTTAACAATATCTTTTTCTCGAAGGATAAAAAAAAAACTGGTCCGGATCTCCTGCGGGAATGATTTGGAAGATCCACAACCAAAAAGAGTGGTATTTGCTAGCAACAACATAATGG
>JAOXNR010000029.1:13340677-13355490 GCA_028571225.1 Parsonsia alboflavescens
TTCAGATTATGAGTGACCTTGGGTTTGGATAGATGGATGTTGAAATTCTAGCCATAATTCAAGTGAATCACATCACATGGCTTCAATTTGTTCTTCCTCTTAAAGTTTCTCCTCTCGAGAGTGTAAGAATGAAAAGCTCACATGACACCATATACCATCTCCACCATAGGAATATTTAAGATTTTTCATGGTTGTGTTGAAAATGTCTTTGGATTTAACATCTGTAAAATCCTCAAGAGGTAGAGGAAAGGCTTGAAAAATAGAAGGTAATAACAATGGATAGCAAAATGCCTTTTTAACTCCAGGAGTATTAAGAGCAATCTCAAGCATGTTATAGATTAGGATCGCAAGTAATGAAATTCCAGGAATATTTTCTTATCCATTTTTCTTGCGATAAAGAATCAAAACATTCAAGAAAAGAAATTCATTTGATGAGGAAGCTTTTGGAAAAACATTATGATTGAGCAAGTGAGAATGTGACGTGTTCCATCTAATTGTTTAACAAGAAGTGCCGTGCGTTGTCGTTCCTTACCTATTGCATAATAAACTACCCTAAATCATGTCGTGTCGTGTTAAAATTAAACTCACCATTCGTTGGCACTTGCTCATTATTATGGGATGGATAATGACCAAGATTAGGGAGATGGAAAATTCGAGCAACAGATTCTCTATCAAGATGAATAGGAATCTGACGCAGACAAACGTGGTGGGTTGAGGATTAAGGAATTATGCAAGAAAATCTAATAACATGAACTCAAGAAAAATTACAACTTTTAATTCAGATGAACAGTGATGGTGAACAATAATCGGTGAACAGTGAGACGGCAACAATTTTCGAAAAACTTTATGAACCTCAAACTTTGGATAATCAGTCAAAGTTTGAGGCTTTTCGATAATCTAACTTCTGAACTTGCCAGAGGTCTAGACAACGAAAATTGGGTTCTTTTCCTCTAATAAAACTTAAATCTAAAGTAGTTAAAGGACAAATAAAGAAAGAACAAAATCTTGAGTTCACAAGGAAAGAGAGGTAAACTCTAAAATATTATTGATAATAGATTCTCCTCCTCTAGCTCTTAGGTATTCATCCTTATTTATAATATTAGAAGTTCTATGTTCCTAATCAGACTAGGAAATAGAAACCAAGTAAACTACTAATAGCTAAGTTATGTGTTTCTAATCAGACTAGGAAATAAAAATTAGGAAGAAAATAATAAAAAAATAAAACAAGTTTCTAGATAAAATCCTATCTAATTAAGGAAATAAAATTATTAAATAATTTTGATCATGCTCGTCTACTAGTTCTGCATCAAAATCCCCCTAGCTTAATAATGCAAGAACAACATCGAAAAGCGGCTAAATAGAAAGAAAAGCTGGAAATTTTATGAAAACTATATAGTTTTCTGTTTAACAACAAAAGTCAGAAATTATCAAATTCAACACGCTGTTTGTATCTGAAGAAAAATGCCAATATATAACCTAAACCTACCCTTAATTTGAATTGGAAAAGAAAAAAAAAAGAGAAGCAAAATTACGAATATACCCCTAAAACATAAAAAAGGTCAAAAGTCCATCAAGATGATCCCAGATAGTCCAAAAACGTCTTACCTCATGGCAATGCAATAAGTATTGCTTGTTGGGCCGTTCCGAGTGGCCCAGTCAAATTTGAACCCATTCCGATCTCAGGCCAATTGATGGTGAATAGTGCATCAGCATTATCCTTCTCGATTAGGAAAAGATTTGTCCTCAAATCTGACTCGTCATCGCCGGCTACATCAATTGCTAAATCTTCCTCGTCCTTGGATTGGTACGGTGACAAATCAACAACATTGAAGGTACTTGATACATTGTACTTGCACGACCAATCAATCTTGTAGGTATTGTCGTTAATTTGCTCCAATACCTTGAATGGCCCATTTGTGAGCGGTTGCAATTTGTCAAATCTACTTGCTGGAAACCTTCCTTTTTGAGTCGAATCCAAACCAGATCGCCCTCCTTGAACACAACCTCCTTCCGCTGCCTATCGACCCACTGCTTATGCTATGAGTTTTGCTGATTAATCCGATCATGGACTTGGGCATGCAGCTCCTTGATCTGTCTGGCATGCTCCTCCGCATCCGAACTAAACTAATTATGAACTGATAAGGGATTAAGGTCCATTATGGTTGTTAGATTGCGCCTGAAAACAATCTCAAAAGGACTTTTCCCTGTCGTTTGATTCATTGAATAGTTATATGAAAATTCAGCTTGAGGCAGCACCAAATCCCATTGTCGTGGATTGTCTCCCAACAAATTGCGCAACAGATTACCAAGCTTCTATTTACCACTTCCGTCTGTCTATCTGTTTGAGGTTGGTGAGAAGAACTAAACTGCAACTTGGTGCCCAAATATCGCCAGAAAGTGCACCAAAAGTGACTAACAAACTTTATATCTCTATCGGACGTGATTGACTTAGGAACTCCATGTAGTTTGACAATCTCCTGTAAAAATAATCCAGCCACCTGTGAAGCACCAAACGTTTTGTTGTAAGGAACAGAATGTACACCTTTGAAAACTTGTCAACTACCACCATAACCGAATCCTTGTTCCTCTACGTCCTCGACAGTCCCAAAACAAAATCCACACTGATATCCTCCCAAGGTGCCACTGGTATAGGTAATGGTAAATACAATCCCGTATTGCTACCCTTAATTTTAGCAATATGACAGATCTTACATCTCTGAACATAACGAACCATGTCTCGCTCCATAATAGGCTAATAAAAATGCTCATACACCGACGCCAACTTTTTGTCAATCCCAAAATGTTCTGTTAAACCCCCGACATGACTTTCATCAATAATTTCAACCCTTAACAAACGATCAGGAACACACAACTGATTTCCTTGAAAAAGAAACCTGTCTTGAATCATAAACAATTGCTGCGGCCCTGTCTGAAACTTCTCCCAAACTCCCTTGAACTTCGAATCATCCCTATACAAATCATAAAACATATCGAATCCTAATACTTGGACCTGCATCGTGCTCACCAAGGCATGTCTCCTACTCAGTGCATCTGCCACCCTATTTAATACCCCTGCCTTGTTCTGAATGGAAAAGCTGAAAGCTTGCAGAAACTCTACCCACTTCGAGTGTCCATTTATAAATTTCAAGGCCTCATGATTCGTGAACAAAACAAACTTTTTGGAAACAAGATAATGCCTCCAATGTTCCAGACTCCTCACAATCGCATAAAATTCCTTATCATAAGTTGAGTAGTGTTGCTTTGCCTCTTTAAGTTTCTCACTGAAGAAAGCTACAGGCCTACCCTGTTGACTCAACACTCCTCCAATACCCACTCCTGACCCATCACAATACACTTTGAAATTTCAAAAAAGTCAGGTAAAACTAAGACTGGAGCTTCGGTTACCTTTTGCTTCAGCAATCAAAAAGCCGCATCTACCTTGGCAATCCATACAAATCTTCTCCCCTTTAAACAATTAATCAATGGTGCAATAATGGAGCTGAAACCCCGAATAAACCTCCGGTAGAAAGACAAAAGTCCATGGAAGCTGCGGACATCAAACATTGATTTCGACGTCGCCTAATTCAGAATAGCTTCCACCTTTGCCGAATCCATCTGAATACCATCGCCTGACACAACATAACCCAAGAATGTCACATGATCAGTCAGAAAGTAAGACTTTTTCGCATTATCATACAACTTCTGCTTCCTTAAAGCCTCAAATACCTCCTTTAGGTGCTGTAAATGCTGCTCAACAGAAATACTAGAAATCAGAATGTCGTTGAAGTACACCACCACAAATCAATCAATAAATGGCCGAAACACCTGATTCATTAACCTCATAAAGGTACTGGGCTTGTTCAACAATCCGAAAGGCATGACCATCCATTCGTATAGTCCATCTCACGTCTTAAACACGGTCTTCCACTTATCCCCTGACCGTACCCAAATCTGGTGGTATCCGCTCCTCAAATCTATCTTTGAAAAGACAGATGCCCCACATAACTGATCAATAAAATCATCAAAATGGGGAATCGGAAACCTGGACCTGATGGTTATCTTGTTCACCACCCTATTGTCAATGCACATCTGCCACGAACCATATTTCTTGGGAGTTAATAAAGTTGGCACTACACAAGGACTCATACTGTCCCAGACAACCCCTTTTTCCATCAATTCGCTCACCTGTCTCTGTAACTCCTCATGCTGCTTAGGGTTCATACGATAGGCTACCTTATGAGGAATGACAGCACTAGGTGCGAATTCTATACAATGTTGGATGTCCCTCATAGGTGGCAATCCCGAATTATTCTCCTTTGGAATCACATTAGCAAATTCTCGCAGCAATGGAATAATCTGCTTGGGAAACTCAAAATGATCTGCGTTTTGCTCCAAACAACCAAGGGAAAAATTCCATTTGCCTTAATTGTTTCCTCATGGAAGTCCGCCTGGGACAACAGAGCCTTTGCCACTTCCTTCCTCAAGTCCGACGGACCCAACGTAATGCTCTTGCCATCCTTGCTGAAAGTGTAGGTGCTCCGAAATCCGTCATGCTTCGTTCGTTGGTCATATTGCCACAGCCTTCCTAACAGGATGTGACAAGCATCGATAGGAACAACGTCACACCATACCTCATCTATGTACCTCTTCCCAATCGAAAACTAAACCACGCATCGCTTGTTGACTTTAACTTCATGGCCATTCTTCAGCCATGACAACTTGTAGGGCTGTGGGTGCTCAACTGTTTCTAAACCCAATTTTTCTATCATCGTCATAGAGACCACATGCTCGCAACTACCACCATAAATATCATGTTACAAGCCTTTCCCCTGATAGTACATTGAGTATGGAAGATGTTATGCTGCAACCAAGACTCGTCTTCTGCCGCCACACTTAGCACTCGCCGAATCATCAAGGATTCTCCTGAATCAGCATATACAACGTCCTCCTCATTTTCTGCATCATCAGGTTCCTCTTCAGACTCATCAAATACTGGCTCAAGGACCTCCTCGCTGAGTGTCACGAACTGCCTGTTTGGGCAGTCTGCAACAAAGTGCCCAATACCCTGACATTTAAACATCGCTTGGCTGTTGCCACTGTCGTCTCTTTGCTAGTTCCGCTAGGCTGTCTTTCCTTAGCTACTGCCTTACCCCTAAAGAGGATTGTCCGCTAGGTTTGTTCTGAAATCTGTTCGGAAACCTAGATCCTGAACCACTACTCTTCCGCCTATACTACCCGTCCACTTTCAAGGCCAATTTGCAAACATCTTTATATGTCCAATATTGCTGCAGTTAAACCACATCAGCAATTTCGACCTTCAAGCCCGCCAAAAATCGAGCCACTGTCTGATCATCTTCTTCAACAACGTTACACCTCATCCGCAAACGATCAAATTCTGCAATATATTGCTCCACCAACAAATCACGCTGCCAGACAGTATGATAATTGATAAACTCCTCCTGCCTATAGTGAGTAGGTAGAAAGTTTTTCTGCAGCAACTTCTTCATCTTGTCCCAAATAGAAATTTTTGACTTTCCCTCTCTTGCAATTTGCTTCTTAACATGCTCTCACCAAATTGAAGCATGTTTTCTCAGTTTAAGCGCAACTGACTTAACCTTCTACTCCTCAGTCAAATCTTAAATATCAAAAATCCGCTCAACAGTGTGCAACCAATCTATAAATTCATCAAAATGTGGCTTGCCTTCAAAATCTGGAATCTTGATTCTCCTGCTAAAATTCTGGAAAGAAGATTGTTGCTGGTCAGGTCATTCCGGTCGATTGCATCTCTGGTTCAACTCCCCAAACGGGTTAACATCTTCCCCCTCATCGTCGGACTCAACCTCCGATTCCACCCCAGTCTCGGACTGAACATCCAACCTAGCCTCTGCCAGTTGCTGCTCAAAGTCTTGGATCTGCCTTCTTAGCTCTACATTTTTGTTTTCGATCTCCTGCAGGTCTCGTTGACGAGGTTGTTTGTCTTCCTCAGGAACGACTCCACGTCCCCTTCCAGCATGACGCCGTCCACGACCATAAGCACGATTCTGTTTAGCCATTGGTGAAGGCAACCTAGGGCTCTAATACCAATTGATGTAGCAATAATATCGAAAAATGGCTAAACAGAAAGAAAAGTTGGAAATTTTATGAAAACTATCTAGTTTTCTGTTTAACAAAAAAATTCAGAAATTATCAATTCAACAAGCTATTCGTATCTGAACAAAAACTCTAATATATAACCTAAACCTAACCCTAATCCGAATCGAAAATAAAAAAAAAGCGAAATTACGAAAATATTCCTAAAACATAAAAAAGGCTCAAAGTCCATCAAGACGATCCCGGATGGTCAAAAAATGTCTTACGTCATAGAAAAGCAATGAATATTGTTCTTTGGGCCGTTCCAAGTTTCCCAGTCAAATTTGATCGAGTAGGGGCCAGTTGATGGTGAATAGTGCCCCGACATCACATAAGTGTCAATGGTGTCCAATTCTTTAGCGAATTTATTAGAAATATTAGCATAAAATTCTTCGACTAGATTTGGATATAACAAGTTAGGAGGATTTATGATAGATTCCTAACCAAGAATACGAAAGCAAGGAGTAACTTTAAGTTGTGCTTCAAGGGGTTCATCAACTTTTTGCTCAAATATCCATGAATGATTAACTCGTTCATCAAGCCATTTTTTATTTTCAAAAGATCTAAAACTTGTGTGATCATATAAGGGAGGTGGTGGTTGTGGAGATGTTTCTCTTCTAAATGTTTTAGACCTCTTTTCTCTCCTAGGCATTTTCGTAAACACTTGTTTTGCACTCAAAATTTTTCATGAAATAAGTGAATTTAACGACAAATTTGAGCTCCCTATAATACAAGAAAAGCAAGACAATGCAAGAACAAGGAATCAAAACAACTTCAACACAACGAACACAAATCAAGCTATGCCCATTCACCTCCAACAATCTCAACAAAATATAATGCAATGACAAACTAACAAAAACCAATAAAACTAAATATAAAAGAGGGTTAAAGAATAAATTTACCAAACTTCCTTAACAATTGGTTGAATCGAGTAGCTCATCCAATGATGAATTTCGGAATTGAGGGTTGAGAGGTAAAAATGGGCGTGAAAATGGAGAAGAGAGAGAAAGAAACATGAAGATTGATCATATGGGGGATGAAGTGAATAGAAGAAAAGAAAAACTTTAATGGTGATTATGGTAAATTTTGACGAAGGATTGAGAGATTTAAAGGGTTAGGGTGATGGTTTTGTAAGAGAGGGAAAAAGAAATTTCGAATTTGAGAAGGAAAGAATGAAAGAAAAGAAGGGAAAAGAGAATTAAAAAATTGGATTTGGCTCTGTTCGGTGCCAGTTAGCAAGTCCATCCGACTGTTATCTATTAAAACCAATCTTAGCGGCTATCATGCCGGTGTGATGTCTAGCTCCGTATGGTGCTGCTCGATGTGATCATGTGCACAACAAGGGATGTAACCGTCCAATCCAAATCTAAACTCAAACCCAACTCATTTATATTAATTTATTAGGCTTTGATTTGATTTGAATTGAACTCTCATCTGCCTAAATATTTAAAGTTAAATCGTTTAAAAGACTAAGTTTAAGCAACTTCAAAACTCAAGTTCAAACCCAATTCATAAACAAACTCATACTTACTCCTATATTAAAATTGAATTTTACAATAATAATATTTAAAATTCAAAATAAAATTTTAATATTTTACAATAATAACTTTTTAGACTAAACTAGATCAACTGATTTCACAGTCATAACTAACATCCAAAAGTTAATTTTGACAAAAATCATTCTGAATGTAAATTCCATGAGTCAGCCTGTTGATCTAATATTAAACCAGCCTGCCATGGTATATTGATTGTGGATTTTATAATTTACACTCGTAGTTTCTATTCTAAATATAGAAGGAACCAAGCTTTCACAAAGCTAAACACTCCGATCTGGGATAAATAACCAAAGACAAGAAGGCGGTGCTTTGTGGGTGAAAGGAAGCAAATGATTTCAGCTAGGGCAACCTAGACACTTTCGACCACTATGACCCAATGGGCCCATCTAAAGGACTAACTATTAGAATTAAATTAAAGCCCAATTTAGTGGAAAATTATTTTACTAAAGGGTGTAATGGACAGCACATACGTAATGTCTCGTCAGCCGGCTCAATCTCTTCAATTCCGCTTCCCAGAAAAGGAAAGTTTAAAATGCAAAATTTATATAAAAAATTATATAATAAATATATTATGTTATATAATATATAAATAAATAAATTATTATTATATTTATTAAAAGATCTTTTAGACTCACGAGCATAAATAAATGAATACATATGAGTTCGGCTCAACTCCTTTAATAAGAGAGCCAAGCTCGAGACGAGACCATGCTAGTTTAAGATGAGCCGAATTCGAGCTTTTACTGAGCCGATTACGAACCGTCCGCGAATAGTCTCATCTCATTTACACTCCTATGCATAATTTCCGTTTTGATTATTTCTAAAAAATTTGAAATAGAGTTAGATCTTAAACATATAAAAATGAATAAATAACTACTAAATGGAAATAAAATAAGAAATGAAACTAAAAATTCTTATTCTTTGGTTGCCTCCAAAAAATGTCTTTGGTTAAAGTCATTTGACTCGAAGTTATGTCTTCATTTAAGATTCGTCATGTGATGGCTTCTCAAGGTCCATTATAGTCATTATATGAGGTTCAAAACCTTCATAGAATGGATTGAGACGGTGTCTATTGACTTCGAGCACTTAACCATTTTCAAGACTATGAACCTAAAACGGACCATGTGGCAAAATGTTAGTGACAACAAACGAACCAATCCAACTTGAGATTAATTTCTCAGAAAATAACTTAAGTCTAGACATATAAAGCAATACCTTTTGACCAACAAGGAACTCTTTACGGAGACAAGAATGTATTATGACAATTTTTTTTTTCTCTTTAAAAATTGAGGTATTAACATAAGCATCATTCCTTATCTCTTCAAGTTCATGAATTTGCAATTTTCTATGATGACGAGCATTAGAGAAATCAAAGTTGCATTGCTTAATAGTCCAATATGCTTTATGTTCAATTTTCATTGAAAGATGAAAAGCTTTAAAGTAAACTAACCTATAGGGAGATATTTCAATAGGTGTTTTGAATGTAGTCTTATAAGCCTATAGAGCATCAACTAAACGTGAACTCCAATCTTTTCTATTAAGATTGATAACTTTTTCAAGAATGGACTTAATTTCTCCATTAGAAGCTTCAACTTGGCCATTAGTTTGTGGATGATACACAGTAGAAACTCTATGTTGAACATGATAATGTTTAAACAAAGCTTCAACAACACTATTATAAAAATGAGTTCCTTTATCACTTATGATAGTCTTAGGGATGCCAAATTTGTTAAAAATGTTATCTTTTATGAAATCAACCACAACTTTAGCATCATTAGTCCTTGAAGCTTTATCTTCTACCCATTTAGACAAATAGTCAACTACAAGCAAAATGTAAAGATTACTAAAAGAAGATGGAAAAGGTCCCATGAAATCAATTTCCCACAAATCAAATATTTCACAAGTAAGAACATTAGATAGGGGCTTCTCATCTCTCCTAGATATGTTTTCTACTCTTTGGCATTCATTACATGCTTTAACATACAAATATGCATCTTTGTTCAAATTAGGCCTATAAAATCCACATTCCAAAACTTTATGGGCAATCCTTTTGGGAACAAAATGCTAAAATAGATGCAATTTCATTATTAGGCACACACCAACAAATGATATTGGCAGAACAGATTTTAATCATTCCATAAGTAGTATTTAGCATCACTCTTAATCTTATCCTTTTGAGCTCTCGAAAGTTCAAATGGTAATTCCCTAGACACAATATAGTTAACAATATCAACATACCAAGGAAGAAAACCATGAAATTTATATAAATGCTCTCCAGGAAGAGTTAAGATATTGGAAATACTTCCCCTTCGTAGGCTAGCCTACTTAGGTGATCAGCTACATAATTCTTTGCTCCTTTCTTATCTCTGATCTCAATTCCAAATGCTTGAAGTTATATTCAATGTAGGAGCCTAGGCTTAGATTCCTTCTTCTTGAGGAGGTACCTAAGACTTGCATGATCAGAAAAAATTATCACTTTAGTACCCAACAAATAAGAACGAAACTTTTCTAATGCAAAAACAATAGCAGATAGCTGACGCAGTCAGAAGGCAAAACCTGCCCGAAATACTCAAGCTTTGAAGATTCGACGAAAACTTAAAGGTTCGTTCTTGTTCAGAAACGTGCAAAACAAGAAACGAAAAAAAAAAAGCCTGATTTAAAATTCCCTCTAATCAAACTTCAAAATTTGGTGGACTTGTTCATAGAGCAGTTAAACTTGAATTCAATCTTTGCAAGCACAGAATCCCAAGTCCCAAAAGACTTGACCTGCGCCCTCAACATGTTCCCCAAGGTGCGATTCACCACTTCCGTCTGGCCATCCATCTGTGGATGGTATGGACTGCTAAACTTCAGAGTAGTCTCCATGCGTTTCCAAAGCTCTCGCCACAAGTGGCTCATGAATTTCGTATCCCGATCAGACAAGATACTCCTTGGCAATCCAAATCTCCACACCACATCTCCAAAGTACAAGTCGGCAATTTTGCTCACATCCAAGGAATTCTTGCAAGCAATGAAGGTCGCCATCTTGCTGAACCTATCCACCACGGCCATGATGCTGTCAAACCCCTTCTGCGTTCGCGGCAAACCCAATACGAAATCAATTGACACATCAGTCCATGGCTCTTCCATAATAGGTAAAGGTGTATAAAGACCCTGATTAGTGCCCCATCCTTTCTACACCTGACAGACTTAGCATCGCTTAACGAAATCTTGGGCACTCTTATCTATTCTCGGCCAATAAAATTTCTCCTTGATCAAGCTGGCTATCTTGTCCTTGCGAGTAAAATTCCTAAATGATCAACAATCTCAACGATGTGTCAGGAATACATAAACAGTTACCTCGGAAAAGATAGCCATCATGAAGCACATAATAAAACCGTTCCTGCTGCTCTACGGCCTTCACAATAGGACTGAAATTTGCATCATCCCGTAGCAACTCTCTCAATCCCTCAAAACCCAAGGTGGTAACCCACATCATGTTAAGCAACGACCCTCACCTACTCAAAGCGTCAGCCACCTTATTCACGATGCCTGACTTATGTTTTAAGGTGAATGTGAACTCCTGAAGCGCTAACACCCACTTGGCATGCCTATCACTAAGTTGATGCTGCCCCTGAAGAAACTTCAAATCCTGGTGGTCAAAATATAACACAAACTCCCGCTGTATCAAATAATGCCACCAATGTTGAAGAGCTCGGACTATGGCATAGAACTCGACATCATAAGTTGAGTAGTTCAGCTTCAGCCCTCCAAGTTTTTCTCCGAAATAGACTACTGGCCGTCCCTCCTGGCTCAGAACTGCTCCTATTCCCACCTTCGAAGCATCACAATCCACTTCGAATACCTTATCAAAACTCGGTAAGGCAAGTACTGGGGTACTCGTCAGCTTTTCCTTTATCACATCAAATGCCTCTTGAGCTGCCTCTGTCCATTCAAACACCTTGGCGTTGTAAAGTTCAGTCATGGGTGCTATCAACACACTAAAATCCCCGATAAACCGCCGATAGAAACTTGCTAATCCATGAAAAGACCGAACCTCTGTTGCACTCTTTGGTACTGGCTAGTCACGGATTGTCTGAATCTTAGCATCATCCAGCTGAATCCCACTTGCTGAAACCACATACCCCAAAAATACAATCTTGTTGACCATCCAACTGTATTTCTTCCGATTGGCAAACAAACTGTGATCTCGCAAGGTAGCTAAAACTAGCCTTAGGTGCTGCAGATGTTCTTCCCTCGCCCGACTATACACAAGTATATCACCAAAGTAAACTACCACAAAATCGTTGAGGAAAGGACCCAGTACTTGATTCATGACCCTTATGAATGTGCTGGGCACATTTGAGAGTCCGAAAGGCATGACCAGCCACTCAAAGAGCCCGTCCTTCGTCTTGAAAGCCGTCTTCCACTCATCTCCAGGTTTGATTCAGAGTTGATGGTAGCCACTCTTCAAGTCTATCTTCGAAAAGATAGCTGCCCCACTGAACTGGTCCAACATGTCGTCGAGTCGTGGAATCGAAAACCGATATTTAATCGTAATACAATTGATGGCGCGACTGCCCACGCATATTCTCCATGTGCCATCCTTCTTCGGTACCAACAAAGCAAGCACTGCATAGGGACTGATGCTCTCCCGGATAAACCCTCTATCAAGTAACTCCGTCACTTGTAGCTTCAGCTCCTCATGTTGCTGTGGGGACATTCGGTAATGCGCTTTGTTCGGAAGGATAGAACCCGACATTATATCTATCTGGTGTTGGATATCTCTCAACAGAGGCAATCCAACCGGTAATTCATCCGGCAACAAGTCTGCAAATTCAGTCAACAGCTCTTGAACTTGCTCTGGAATCTCCAACTTGGCCTCACTACTGTCCGATGTCAACAAGTCAGTCGCAACTAAAGCAAAACAAAACTCGGACTCAGTTACCTCTTCTTCAAACTCCTTCCGTGGCAGGCAAATAATTGTCTTCTTACTATCAACCATTCCTTCTCGCATGGGCTGAAGTACCACTTTCTTTGGCCCTCGATTGATGGTATAACAGTGCGTGTGCCCATCATAGGTCACATGATTGTCGTATTGCCATGGCCTGTCGAGTAGCAAATGAGAGGCATCCATTGGGACGACATCATAGTAGATGGTGGTAGAATACTGAGGTCCAAACGAGAATTCCACCCGAACCTCTCTGAAACCCTGACCTTAGTATCATTATTTAACCACCCCAACCGGTAAGGCATTGGATGAGGTTCCGTCTTCAACTGAAGCTTCTGCACTACCCTTTGTGAGATTACATTCTCACAGCTCCTTGTATCAATAATCACACGGCAAACCTTCAATTTAATTGTGCACCGGGTTGTGAAGATGTTTCTCCACTTCCAATCTTCATCAACTTTGGGTGCTAAATGAGTAAGTTGTTTGCGCAAGTCACCTTTTTCTAGGCTCCGCTGGACGGCCATACTTCCTTTGTTGAGTTTGGGGAGTGAGGTTTGCTCGCTGCATTTTCTGTCTTCTCATCTTCTTTCTCCATGGCCATGGTTCCCCTCATCATTTCAATCACTCGAACGTCAATAAAGCTATATCTATAATATGGATGCCCGATCTCATCTTTTGGCATCAACGAATGGAAGCATGAGCTAGTCGTGGAATACATCAAATTGAACCTAAACAATGAGTTTTTTTTTTACACCAACCCCTCCCCTCGAGGATCAAATAGTGGCACCACCCTCGGTATGTCTCGAACTTGAGACCTCCCAGTCCCAAGTGTTGCTAGCTACCACTAAGCTCGCAAGGCTTGACACCTAAACAATGAGTTTGAATTGAGGAAATTAATCCTTTAGATCAAGTCTCCTCCTTCTCTTCCTCATACCAATATTTGTTCTACCAGCCTTTGTAGCAGTTTGAGCTTAATATGTAAGCCCTGAAGTAGTTAACTATGGATGAAGGGAAGGTTTACAATTCATCAAATTCACACAAATGGAATGAGAGGTGGATCTGTGTAAATGATCGAGACCTTGCAAACAACAACGCTCCTTCCAAATGTGGAGTTCGAAACTCAATGGTAATCGTTAAATGAACAGTATCTTTTTTATGTTAGTTTACCTACGCCACATCCTAACTGCTAGGGTAGGGCTTAGCCTCCGAACCTTACATGGGGCGAGTTTCTACCTCATACAACTCAGGCCAAAGACCGAGGGAAGTTTAGGAGAGATGGTGAAACTTACAAGCTAAGCAAGCCAATGATGCTTAGCTGGTCTTTTCGGATGATCAGCCACACTAGGATTGAGACATGACTGAACTCCTGCGGGGGGCTACAGTGGGGAATCTTGGACAATCGGCAAAATCCCAATCCAGCAATATCGGATGAGGGAAGAAGGGCAATGCCGCTTGTAAAGCTCTTTCGTCGAGTGTGCGATCATGACATGACTCAAGGAAAAAGCCCTGACTAACTCCCTGCTTGCAGACGAGGTAAAACGATTAGGGGCAAGTGTTCTTCAGAATGACTGGATGTAAAGGGTAACTAGGCGATGAATCGGGTTGAAAGTCAAAGTCTCCAAAAACTGGAATGCTCTCGAAATGAATTCACTTGAGTGAGATAGAGGAGAGTGGAATTTCCTGTGAATGGGGGAAATCCATTGATCTACGAAGGAATTCCTAAAGCAAAGGCAATTCTTTGGGTCCCTACCGACGCTGGGGTGCGAAAGCATGGAGAGCAAACATGATTAGATGCCCTAGGAGTCCATGCAAATGAAGAGGTTCCTTTAAAATCTTGATCGCTACTTGGTGAATCAAAATCATTAATCTCTCATCATTGAGTACTAGAGTTTGCTAAGCGCTTTTACATCAAGCGTGGACGCGTGTATTTCTCTACCATATCTACTCTTTGTTTGCTTGCTTACCATCATCCATATGGTTTGATGGCTATATGTAAATATCCATTCATTACGAAGGTTCTCTATCAGTGGTGGCGGTTATAGGGTCCTTGCTTGCCAAGCTCAGTCATACAAGATCTCAATCCTTCAAGCGGGGCAACCATTCTTCTTTCTTTTCGTTTTTATTGTATACTAAGAGCGAGATGCAGTAGTCTCTAAAGCGTCCGAGACTGGGATGGACTAGGAAGTGGATCATTATCC
>JAOXNR010000029.1:13355590-13401541 GCA_028571225.1 Parsonsia alboflavescens
ATATGTTTAACTATGGTAAATTTTCTGCTCTTTTCATCACAAAATAACGTTGCTATTGAACTTCATGTGATGGTGCAATGTGTTAATTTTAATTGCAGGTGCGATTGACAACTGGGAAGCCGATTGCTAGTTTGTAAATAAATAAAGAAAAACATCCTTGATTTACTATCCGTGCGATATAATGCAGCTATATCATCATCCTTATTCCTTAGACAGCTTGAAAGTGAGGCTTGTTTTGGAGGAGAAGGCAATTGATTACACATCACACCATGTCAATCCCATCACAGGCAAGAACATGGATGCCTTTTTCTTCAGGCTGAATCCGAGTGCTAAACTTCCTGTCTTCCAGAATGGCTCACATGTAATATATGACACAATCGATATTATCAAGTATGCCTTACGTTTTTCTTGCATTTAACTTTAAGATTCATGTGGTTCTTGTTCTTTTGCTTCATTACTTAACATTATTGATCCTTCCAAGGCATTCCTCAAAAGGGACATAATATTTTATATAATGTTAAAAACAATTTTTGTGCTTGATATCACTAAAGACACATGTGCCATTAGATATGGATAGAAAGGAATGGCACTCATGAGACATGAATTTGAATTTGAAGATCATGATCGTGCATTAGTGTTATTAATATGAAAGTTTATTTTGTCTGTTAATGTTTTTTTTCCCTGTAAGTGCCCCATAACTTACTACTACATGTACGATAGGTACATAGAGAGAATCGCAGCTGTCTCCTCTGGTGGTGAAAATGTTGCTCTTAGCAGTGAAGAAGTAGTGGAATGGATGAAGAAAATTCAAGAATGGGATTCGAAGTATTTTACACTTTTCCACATCCCTGTGAAGTATCGCATGTATGTGTCTAAATTCTTGAGACGTGTAATAATTGCCCGGATGGCAGAGTCTCCTGATCTGGCCAGTGCATACCATCTTAAGCTTCGAGAGGCATATGAAGCAGAAGAGAAGTTGAGAGATTCACAAGTTCTCCGACACAGTGAGGAACATCTGGTAAGGCTCCTTGATGAAGTGGAAATGCAGCTTGGTGAAACTTCTTATCTGGTAGGAGAACAATTTAGCTTGGCAGATGCGATGCTCATTCCCATACTGGCTCGATTGGAGCTCCTGCATTTGGATGACGTTTACACTTGTAATCGGCCTAACATAGTAAGGTACTGGAATCTGGTAAAGAAGAGGGATAGTTATAACAAGGCGATCGGGAGGTATTTCAGTGGATGGAGACGGCGCAAAACTTTAATCAAAACTTGGTGCTTATTAAATGTCAGAAGCATGCTGCGAAGATATTGATGTACAAAAACTAGAATATTTTTCTTTGGTTTGCTTCGTATCTTGGAGTTTAATGGTACAAGAACTCTTACTGTCAGTTGTACGTTATCATGGTTACCTTTTCAAGTTGAGTAGAATCCATACCTAAAATTCATGGCCCTACGTGAACTTCTTGAAATCTCTCTTCTGATTCAAAATGGTGGAACCTGTATCCTCCCCTGTTCCAGTCATGGAATAGATGAAATAAATCAAAAGAGTTATTTTTGTTCAAGAATGAAATTTTATTGGAACTGTTCATATCTGATTCATCCTTTGGAATCATATCACAGTTATTTTTGTTAAAGAATGAAATTTTATTGGAACTATTCATATCTGATTCATCCTTTGGAATCATATCACATCCTGAATCTGGTGAAATAGGATGAATTGAGACGGTATTTGGTAAATACGTAATAAATATATTAATCATTTCTTTATTTTTCGATCACCTGGAAGTAACAAAAGAAAGATCTCGTTCTTTCTTCAACAATTTTGGATCTTTAGTGGGCATCCCAGTAGGATTCAAATCTAGATGAAGTTTTGACTATCTATCCGAACGAACGGATCCGTAGGATTAAAGAACTCATTTATGAAAATTTTCTAATAATTTTTCAGGGTAATTGAATTAAATTAAATTGTTTATAAATCAATTTTGAATGATTTGATTCGATTAAAATTTTTTTCTTTTTAAAAAGAAGTGTTATTATAACATTATTTATAATACAATGATTCAATTGATTAAAATTTTCGATATTTACTTATATTATTTTATATATAATATAATTTTTATATTATATGTTATTTGTTTTATACAAAAATATTATAGAATGCATCAATACACTCTATGAAATGTCCGGTTAAATCTTTAACGATCAAAATTAGAAAAAATAATAAATTTGATCAATATCTCTAAAGTTTAATTTTTCCTATTAGGATGTAATATATAAAATATATTTACAAAAAATAATTTTTTTATTGAAGATTTTATTAAAAAAAATAAAATCAAATGTTAACAATTAACTTTGATCATTAGAGACTTAACTTGATACTTTATATGGAGTGTACTAATATACTTTATAGCATTATCCTTATTTTATATTATTATAATTGAACGATTTGATTAGATTTTTTTTTTAACCAAAACCAAATCTTCAATAATATTGATTTTTAAAATCAATTATCAGTTTTGATCAATTTAATTATTACTGCTCAGTTTTGAACACCCCAAGGCTAGGCCTACGCTTTCGTGTCCCTTGCAGCTTATTGCAAAGTCAAAAACCAAAAAACAAATAGGAACAACCAATATATTTTATGTAATAGGTTTTCATTGTTTGAAAAGGAAAGAAATACAAAATTGAAGTCAAGGTGACTTCCAAAACAAGCTAGGATATACAAAGACGTGAACAAAAGGGGTCATAACTTAATATCCGCTAAACAAGATTCTAATACTAGCAAAAATACTGGTGACAGTTTGCTTTATAAAAGTTAATAGAAAAAAGGTTATTCAGGGACATCCTAATAAATGAAGTAACAAATACATAAATCATAAATTTTAAAATTGAATTCCACCAACACTCTCTCTGTATGAGTTAAATATTAAGGTACATGTAAATCAAGGTCTATACTAATCCAAAAAGTTGAGCATAAGTCTGCAACAATTGCTTCCAGCTTGTGATGTGAGTGAGCCGGGTAACCTTCCGGATCGAGAAAATCAGTGAAATAATGTTCCTCCTTACATATTTTACACTCAATAAGCCTATACAGGTATGTCCAAGAGATTCCATATATGCAAATTAAAGAGGGGGCAAAAGATGAGATATCCATTGTTCAGCAGAGTTCAGGTAAAGTCAAAAGTGAGCCTACAGCAAAGCATGGACAACTGTAGCCGCATGGCCCTTTTTTCCAAGAAAGAAAAGCTGTAAAATAATACCCCATATTCCGGCAAGGAAAAAACGGTTAAAATGCAGAAGGCAAGGAGCAGCTGGTCGATTGCTTGAACAAACGAATCCCAGGATATGCAAGAGGAGGAGTATCCCGCTGAGGGAGCAATTAGTGCAGTTCAAGCAGGTCCTCAGTCGGCATATCTGATGATGAGAGCAGGCAGTATGTCTCAGAGACACTGTGGCCAGCAGAGTATCACATCTCCCCAGTAGAAGTACCATATAGACAAAAAGAAATCAGTAGCACAAAAAGATTAATGTGCTTATGCTGTAGAAATTGAACAGAGATAGCACTCCAGTAGGGTTCCACCAACAATCTATCGTCCAAGCTCAGAAGAGTGTAGAAACAGAAGCTTTCATACCAATTTTCCAGCAGAGGGAACTGACAGTAAGCAGACCAAGAAAGGTAAAGATGACACTGGTCGGGAAGAGGAAGAATCCCAGCAGAAGCAGATGCTTTGAACAACAGTTCAGAAATTTGTATCATAATAACAGAGAACATGTATCCAAAACGTGTATTGAGGTCCATATGCCATCAATGCTGAGTATCCAATAGAAATTTTTCTGAAGCCAAGATCTCTTGTACCAGCAGATATAAAAGACAGGTGCCTGAACAGACCAAAAAAGACCAAATCGTATCCAGTAGCAGGTAGTTATCCTGCTGCAGTGATGATTCAAAATGAGATTTGAAGGAGTACAGGTCCAGATTCTGAGTCTGTAGACTTTTGAAGCAATTGACCTCAATCTCAGGTATACTGAATACCTAAACTGCCAATAGTTTTGATATGAGCAAAAGTATTCTGTCCTATAGACAAAGTTGAGCCAAAAAGAGGTAAAACACCAGCAAGTTTGGAGAGAATGATAGATAAGACATTCCATCAACAACTGTTCCAATAATCAAACAAGACTGCTACCAGGAAAACCATAGCAACAAAAGGTATTAATAGGGCACCATAGAGAGGCCAATGGTACCACTATCCAAGGCGGCTTAGGGCACCAACCTGTCAGGTATAGGGTCATGGGTAGAACCATTAACTAGTTTTGAAACTAACATTATAGCCATATGGATAATATAAAATCATCATCTTGGTTGTTTCGGATACGACTTGACTAACATGACACCTAAGCATCACTTGAAAATAAATTTCCAAATATTTGAAATTAAAAAGACATCTCCCCTAGTTGTGGTGTATTCTAGAAAGAAAAGAAATGAAAAAAAAGAGGGATAAATTTTGAAATTCTACGTTTAGAAAATCTTTACAAAAGCTTTGAAAGTTTTACATGGATTAAAAAACCGAGTTATTGTATAATTCACTCCTCAAACTTTAACCTTTTGGAAACTTTAGTCCTTAAAGGGTTTTTTTTTTTTGCGTTTATCATCCTCAAAGTTTTTTTTGACCTTTGTCATCCTTGAAAGTTGACTTCAAATCTGATGATTTTTTTAAAAAATTCGATCAAAAGAATCAAAATATCCAACCGTAAATTATTTAGAAATAATAAAGGCCAAAAACAAAATTTAAGGATAAAGCTTTAAAAAAGGTAAAGTTTGACAATTGAATTCTACAATAACCCTTAAAAATTTTATCACGAACCCAGTAACCGATATAGGAGGATAATAATAATAATAATAATTTTTTAGTCAAACAAACCGAGGATATCATGTAAATAGAATTAAATAGTTAAAAAAATAAAAAAATGGATAAATAAACAAATAAAAGGATTTAAATATCACATATCCCAAAAGATACTTAGACTTAAAATTTGAGGTATGAAAGCTCTCAAAATTCGAGTAATATTTCTTAAAAATAATGAATTGAAGTATATTAAAGGAACCATAAAACATAGATATAAATAGGGATAAATCAAAGCTTAGTTTTTTAGTTAGATGATACTGGAACCTAGAAAAACTAAATCAGTGGCTACCTTACAATCAAGTAAGTATACTAAACTAATAAGAAGTTTATATTACAGAATAGGATACCAAAAGCATTGGAAACATAAGCGCTGTGAAGAACAAATAATAAAATTAGATCATAAGTTGTAAAATAGGTGCTAGAAGACAAATTTCAATGTAATAATATCATGGAATCATATGCAATAACAACAGGAAACAGAACACGTCATCAAAATGTAATAAAACTAAGGAAAGAAACAAGAAAACAAAAGTATAGCAGCAAGGATCATTCGAAGAATAACTGGGAAAACTTGGCATGAAAACCACTCAAATTACTTCCATTCAAAAACAAGTTAGCATGTAATATCCTAGAGTATGATATACAAGAAATCAGTGAACAAACATAAGATTAAAGCTGGAGATCCATGAAGAAACAGAGCATGAAGAATGCAAACTTCAGCAAGGATTATCAATGGAAAAATGAGCATGGAACCACTCGCATTCCTTTGTTCTAAAGTCTCCTCAAACTTCTATCTCTCTGCTAACTTGGAGGCCTCTAAATGAGAAAAATGAAGCTCCAAATATTTTCCTAGAATAAGATTAAATCATATGTTCCCGATGCGTGTGTGTTGGCAATTTTCTCTCCTCCTTCTGGCTGCTATTTATAGATTAAACCTTATCTGCACGTTTGGAACTGATTTGATGGGTCAAATATGCCTTGCAACTAGCTATGTTGAATCAGGTGCTGCACTGAAATCCCTCGGCAAAACACATCTTCAGCTAATGTTGGCTTAATTTTTCACCTGGTTTTTCTAGACTTCTTAGGGAGAAAAGTAAACTATTTTCTTTTCACTATACGTGGACTTGTGATCTGGAAATTTTTAGTTTAGCTGGAGTTCATTTATTTTTTAGATAAACATGCAATTTGGCCTCATCAAAGCTGAAAATTGACTGAAACTTGTGGCCAAAAATGTATTTTCTAATTCTAACTATATTTTTTGACATTTCTTGGGGCTGTATTGTTTAGTTAGTCCAAATTTTATTAACGTACCCCCAAAAATAAGTATAAGAAAAGGAGCAATGAACAAGAAGATGGTTGAAAAATTAAGCACGAAGCAGAAAACATACTTGATGCAAATGCATGTTCCATTATGTTGCCATCTTCGGATCCAAAATAATGTTTATGTTTCTGTTATAAATCCAAAAGTGACCTTAACCAATAGGAATTGGTGCATAGATTCCTCGGCCCTGTTCTATTCTTATACAGCACGGCTAAAGCAGATGTTCCTGCACTGTTAATTAAAACTGGAATCATGTTTTTGGTGTTAACTTTACTAGCAGCTGAAGAGAGCTTCCAACTCAGAAACTGAGTATTAGCAAATCAAGCAATCTCCTCATCAAATTCAGCAGTCATAAAATAACCTTCTTCCTTCATCAATTCAATTAATCCTCTTCAGCGATGTTATTTGGAAACATCTAGCTCTGAAGAAAACCATCACATGCTTTCTATCCAACTACTTCCAGCAACCTTCTTCAACACAACCTCATCCACTTTTTCTCTAACTTCTTCAGCATCTTCCCACCTACCTGCCTTAGAATATAAGTTTGCCATGACCAAATAATTTCCCATGTGTGCAGGTTCCATTTCAAATAAATGGCTGCATATAAACTTCCCAAGCTCCAAATCAATGGAAACTGAAGCCCCATTAAGCAAGGCGCCCCAAACCTTAGCTGTGGGCTTGATTGGCATTTCATTAACAAATTTTACAGCTTCAGCAAGCCTTCCTGCACGACTTAGAACTCCAACCATGCAAGCATAATGCTCAACCAAGGGCTCAATGCCATACTTGGGGACTAGCGATTGAAAAATTTCCCAAGCTACATTTACCAATCCTGTGCGAGCACAGGCTGCTAATACAGCTGTAAATGTAACAGAGTCGGGCTGTATCCCATAATTCACCATCTCATTAAATGAACAAAATGCGCCTTTGGAATCTCCATGGGCTGCATAAGCTGAAATTATAGCAGTCCAAATTATCACACTTCTAACTTTTGTCTTATCAAAAACTACTTCTGCTCCATGCATAAAACCGAGCTTTCCATAAGCATCAATAATTGCAGTTGCCACATAAACATCCTTATCATAATCATTTCTAATTGTCAAAGCATGTATTTCTTTGGCTATTTTCAGATTTGAAAAAGAAGCCACTGAGGGAAGTACACTCGATACTGTTATACCATTGGGCTTCAAGCCAAACATCACCATTTCTTGAACCAGAGGTAAAACTAATTCTTGCTTCTTGTTCTGAACCAGACCTGAAATTACAGCATTCCAAACACTCAATCCTGGACTCCTCATTTCTCTAAAAAGAATGATAGCTTGATTTACAAAACCTTGGAGCATGTAACCTGAAATAAGTGCACCATATGTACTATCATCCTTCTCGGTCATCTCCTGAAAAAGCTCTCTAGCAAAATCCAGCATACCGCATTTAGCATAGAATGCAATAACTGAATTGCAGAGTGAAAGGTCCATCGCTATCCGATTGCGAATCACATATTTATGCACGTCCAATCCCAAAACAAGATCACTCGAGTGTGCACAAGCTTGTAAAACGCTCAGCACTGTGACTCCGTTTGGCTTTAAGTCCCCCAAATCTAACATTTCCATGTACAACTTCTTGCATTCCTCGTAAAACCCACTCTGAGAGTACCCTGAAATCATTGAATTCCATGACACTAGGTCGCGCGCGGGCATTAGATCAAACATTCCCCTTGCGGACACCATATCATCACACCTTGAATAGTAGGTAATCAAACCATTTGATACAAAAGCGTCTGAATCAAATCCATTCTTTACAACAAAACAGTGAATGATCTTTGCAAAAATCGCGTCTCTGGACAACTCAGACAGTGCCTTCAAGGCACAAGTCATTGTAAAGTTATCAGGTCTAGGAGACATCCAACGGGGATTTGCATGCATAAATACTGAGAATAGTTGAAGGGTTTCGTTGTAGAAGTTGTTGACAGAGTAGCCAATGAGAAGGGAGTTCCAGGAAAACGTATTTTTTTGTGGTATTTGATCAAACACATGGTGGGCTTCACGAAGATGCTGAATCTTTGAGTAAAATGTTATCAGCTTAGAAGCAAGAAAATTGTCGAGCACGGTGGACGAAAGAACCAGGCTGGCGTGGAGTTGCTTGCCCTGACGAAGGAAGCGGTCGTCAGCGCATCTCTGGAGGAGATGCCCGTAGAAGCTGTAATCGATGGGTTTTTGAATGGCTCTCAGGCGGATGATGCCGTTGATAGATTTTACGACCTTCATTCATCATAGGAAATTTCACGTCCCAAATCGGTTTTACTTTTACAGCTTGTTTGGAGTGATGAAATGGAAAGAACAGAATGCTGCGAGGACAATAATGGATAAAGGATGATTCTTTAGCTCTATGTCCTACATAGATCCATGATTCCTCCCTTGCTTCTATAAATCCTAGAATAAAATTATCAAAGCAAGATCATTGTTAGAAGTAAATGGAAGATTTAACAACAATAAAACCCATTTATACAGTTGTTTTCCATTTCCTCTTCATTTACATTTCTTCGTGTGAAAATTGGCAAGGATTTTCACCTTTAAATACTTCCCCCCAGCTAATATAAATTACTAATAATCATTTTACAAAAAATTTTTTTCTTTCATAAAATATTCGATCATCAATCTTTCAAAAGTTTTAAATATCATTTCACTATACATCATTATAGGGATAATATTAAAAAAAATATCATTAAATACTTAATTAATTAAGAACAATAACTTATAATTAAATAGTAAAAAAAAATTACTTAAAATAACTGATATTTAAAAATGAATTGAGTAATGTTCTAGTTTCACGATAAATAACCTATCTTACATTATTTCTTGTCATTTCTTAAATTTTGACATATTTGAAGTAACGGATTTGCTAAGGCATGCTGCGCACTCCAACCGTTATCGTAACGGAATTCTTGGTTCACTGCATGAACACTGTAGCAAGAATTCCATTATAGTAACGGTTGGCGCGCGCTCCAAAACGTGCCTTAGCAAAACCGTTTGGAGTAATATTATATATTTGATTTTTTTTTTTTTTTTTTTTTTGTTATTCTAAATTTACTTTTATTAGACTAATCAAAGTGGGCTATCCAACCCAACTTGACCCTAGCCCACTTAGACCATTAGGATCACTCTAAGCCTAGACCCAATTCTTGAAAGGCTTATGGAATGAAAGCTCAGGGTCAACCCATGATCTCCATAAATTTTTCATTATTATTTTTTAAATTAATTTTTTTAAAATTTTTTTTTCTAAAACATAAAATCTAATCATAAAAGAAAAATAAATTTAAACAATAAATATCAAAATAATAATTGAATTTCAGATTTGATATTTAAACTCAATATTTTTTAAAAAAAATTTATATATAATACATAGACAGTACAAGAAATAAGTTAAAAAGTTTTTCCCATATTACTTTACAATTTTTAAAAAGTAACTTTAAAAATAAATAAAACTCATGAGTAATGACTACATAATTAACAAATTGTTAAAAATTATCTGGAAAAAATTAGAAACTATTAAGAAGCCATTAGGAAAAAAAATAATAAATGGGGGGATCCATGAGCTAGCTTGGCCCAGGGTCCCCAAGGCCCTAGCCCACGTGGGCCACATTCATAGAGGCCCAATTAAATAGGGACCTTATTTTTCCAATCTAACCCCTGCCCTTTTAGATCAGAAGCCTATGGAAACTCATGGTCAAAGCCCATT
Organism: Parsonsia alboflavescens; assembly: GCA_028571225.1. Lineage (NCBI taxonomy): Eukaryota > Viridiplantae > Streptophyta > Magnoliopsida > Gentianales > Apocynaceae > Parsonsia > Parsonsia alboflavescens. The sequence continues at coordinate 13,365,554 of JAOXNR010000029.1, forward strand.
TTGACATTTATAGTGGGGAGAGTAACCTTAGAAGAAGAGGAGAAATGTTGCTAAGGATTTGGTGAAGCTACGGTTGCAGCCACAGAGGAAGACGAGGGACGTCGGAGAGCAGAAGAAGATAAACATCGTGAGGAGGATTTCGTATAGGTGTTGTTGCACGGGTTGAAGTATGGGAGTGGAATGAGGATTTGTTGGAGCGGCCAAAGAAAAAGAATGGGAAGGCATTCTTGAAGAAGATAATGTATGATATCTTAAGTGAAATGGATGTGAGAAACAAATTGTAGATAGGTGAAATGAAGAGGATGATGATCAATTTATAGATGATCCTTTAGAATCATTAATAAAATCTCACAAACACACACAACATCATTATACTTATCCATAGAGAATGAGACTCCAACTTGCTTGCCTACCTTGACTTCAGTACTGTCATTCAATCATTGCACCTTATATGGCTTTGAATGTTCAACAAGGTAGCTTCAATTTTTCCACCAAATTCTCACTTGTCAAGTTAATACAACTCCCACTATCAACAATGACACTACAAATGGGGACAAGAGGACCTTTTATGTTTGGATGGTCCTCAAGCAATCTTATGATCTTTTGTCACTTATAAAACCTGGACAGAGACAAGAATTATCCAATACACTTCTATTGACATGTCTTTTTGGCAATTGCCATGGGTTCATCAGTTTCCCCCTTTTTGAGTCCAAGCAAAATATATAGTTGGGAAGTGTGTAAAATAACAATTGTGCTTTGAAGTTGGCATTTTCTCTAGAGCCTCATTGCCTCAAGATACCTCCTAATCTATCAACTCTTTCTCTTTTTGGCTTACCTTGTCCACTTGGCAGCCTAGCGTCAGTATCAAGTGTAAGAAAACTTAATGCGGACGTATTGATTTTATACCCATCAAATCATATGGGTATAATATGCGTACCATTATAAGAAGACAAAATTGATCTCCAAATCTTAGAACCTCCTGAATATTGAAACTCCTTAGATGATTTCCCTTTTATTAATATAAACTCTAATTGGAAAAACCGCTTCTCTTCTCTTTCTACTTTAATACAGAGTCTTGTGTAAACTTTAATAGATGGAAAGAATGTCAGCCAAATAAAGGATAGACTCTATCCTTTTATAGACTAGAATCGAGGGTCAATCCTTATCACATTAGGGAAATGTGAAAGTAGGAATTCATTCAAGAATAAGAAACTCCAATCCATTATAGAAAATTTCCTAAACATTATATGCTACTAAATAAATAATATTAGGCTTTTATTAATTGGCTTTCGAATCCAACAAAGACTAAACTAAGTGGGCCACAAATTAAATATGGATTTTACATTCTCCCAGTTGATCCACTAAGCAGATTATAGAAAAATTATATGTAATATAATTTATAATTTATATAATAAAATTGACAATTTTTTGGATTCTATTTTTATGGAAATTTTTGACATGAGGTCACGATTTAAAACAAACCTATATGCCCAACAAAAATTTCATAATACTGCAATCAGTTAAGGACATTAATATGAGTCATAACAATCATACCTAAAGTATTTAGTACTCCCTTCCATGCACTACAATATCAATAACCTATAACCAATACAGTTTTACTATACGATCCCTGTAATTTGTCATATCAAAACAATTCTTAGTTACCAATTAAAATACTATAATGATATACACACATTTAATAGAAACATTAATAGCAGGAACACATTTTAATTTGCATAAACGTCAATTGCACAATCACACATCCAAAATTATAATCATATTATGAATTACTCAAAAACTCAACTAATGCAATGTTCCTTTATGTCTTTGAGAAATAATCCTTCTTGACATTAGATGTACCACACATGATATGCTAATCATTTTAATTGACACTTATTGTTTCAGGACTCTTTCTATGAATCAAGCACTTTAGGATAGAGTACTTATCTTTCTCAAAAATAATTAACTATAGCATTACCATAATATGTCTTCAACAACTTTGTAATTGAGTCGATAACCCACAGTCTTGAGATAAAATTGCAATTATAAAATATGACTTAAAGCTTTACTACATGTCATAGATTCTATACATAACCATGTAAATACTCATTCTTTAAAGATGTATCAAAACCTTCAATATTGGAATTTAATACTCAAGATTTAAATTACTTTGATACTTTTACAGAATGCCTAATATCATAACTTAATTCCGGTATAGTAACATTTGAGCATATACCAAAATCTCTTCTCAACTGATGAATAATAACTTTTCTGCATCTATCCACTTTCTAAGTCATTTATGGGGCATTATTTATTATTTATTTTATCACCTTTCCCAGCTGGTGTAAAAATCACTGAGATATCCACACATCAAATCTTTCCCAAAATTAGTTTGATATTTATTTTCTGAGACAAGACTAACATTTCACAAGATAATTATGTAATGTTTCAATACCAATATTATAGACAATCTCACTTATATCAACCATCAAAAAATTATAAGAAAGTTATTCCTTAATTTCTATTAGCAAGCAAAATATTATCCACATGCATAACTAAGAAAATAAACTTACTCCCACTGACCTTCAGATATATATGCATTAATCAACAATGTTTATTTTAAATCCGAAAGTACTAATAACATCATTAACCTTATATACCATTATATGGAAATCTCTTTAAATATCTAAATGGATTTTTTTTATTTGCAAGCTAACTATTAATTTTCTTTTTTGACAAAATCCTTTAAATTCTCTAATGTCCATATAAATTCCTTCATGCAAAACATTTATTTGGAAAACACTTTTCACAATCAATTAATGTAATTATGTAACTCCAAATCAACGTGAGTTAATTATGAAAAATATTTTACAAGAGTCCTTAAAACTTAAGAAAAGGTTTCTCTATAATTAATGTCCTTCTTTATGAATAAAATTCTTGAACATTAATTTGGCTTTATATCATAAATTACATTTTAATATCATGCTATGTCTTAAAGACACATTTATTGCCAATTATCTTAGAGTTATATGGCATTTCAATGAGATCTCATACGTCAATGATGTCCATGGATTTTAAATCCTCTTTCATGGCATCAATCCATATATTAGAATTTTCATTGTAAAGAACGAAACTCAACTTTCATAATACCAATATCAAAATTAGATTTCTATAAATAAACCATATAATCAACCGAAATTGCAGTTTTCTTACCCTTTGAGATTTTCTCAAAGGTGCAGTGTTTGGTGGAATATTTAATTATTTTCAATGGGAATTTCCATGATGAAGCAACAAAATATTATATCACTTATCTGATTCAACCTTTGTAAGTTGAGGAGTAATATTATTTTGTTGAGAGAAATATGACAGTGGATAACTAATTCCTCAAAATTTACCTTTACATGCTTGCTACTCCTACTAATTTTGAAATTATTTAGAAAAAGTTGGATAACTAATATATATATATATATATATATATATAAATATATATATATATTTATAAGAAAATGTTAGTGTGTGCAATACTGTGCACACTAACAAGTGTAATCGTTAGTCAACTAACGGTCAACTATCTTATTTTTTAAAAACAATTAAATAAAATTTAATCAAGTATCTCTAGAGTTTAGTTTATACTTTTACGGTTTAGTTTATCCTTTTTAGAGTTGAGTTTATTCTTTTAGGATTTAGTTTATCCTTTTAGGTTTAGTTTACCATTAGTTGACTAATAGTTGCAATTGTTAGTATATACAATATTGCGTAGTATATATATTTATACACCGAACCATTTCCATATAGGTACTACCTTTCTTTTTTTTTTTTTATTTTTTTCTTTTTTTTTTTTTGGTTTTTTTTTTTTTTTGGCCTTTATAGGTCAATAATAAAGGTGATATAATACCTTCTCCAATTAAATATGAAACAAAGTAGGATTTCCAAATTTTAGTACGAAGTATAGATTAACTCAAGGAGCTCATTAACTTTCTTTTGGCAACTTTATTAATATGTTTAGTTTGCATTCCTTTAACGCAATCCACATATATTTGGAAAATTAAGGAAGTCTAGATTTTTAGAAATTTTATTATTCACTAATCTCTTAATTCTTTTCTTGGTGACGTGCCCCAATCTTTTATAGCACAAGAAAGAAGATCTTTCATGAATTCGATCACATATGGGACTAATATTTTAATGTAGGAAAGTTTGTGCAAATTCATGATTCAAAGTAATTTTACATAAACCATAATATAAAATTCTTGAACCAACAATTTATGAATTGACAAAAAACTAAATAGAACAGATGAATATCCATAAATATGTAATATGGATAATATTCAAATACCTAAAAATCAAAGGTATGTAAAAAGTGTTCAAAAGATCTATCTGATAACTATTCTCTAAGATCAAATGATATGTACAAAAAATTATCACTTTTACTTAGAAAATAGTTCCTTATAGACAAATCTTTTGACTTTTCTTCTATTTTCAGGTTGTAATAAATCCTTATATTAAATTTGTAATATGAATCGTTGTATTAAAATTAATCCTTCAAATAGTTAAAGGAAGTCAAACAAGATTTGATTCGTAACAAACATAAAGTATTATCCTTCTTTTTGAGCCAATCCTTACTCTTTCTCTAATCATTTTCACATGTCTCTTTATTGAGACAAAGTAGCATTTGACAGTGAATTTTCCCACCATGACTCTCATTTATTTCTTTGGTGGAAGCTTTCAGTTTGGTTTTCGTTTTCATTTTATTGCCGTTGAGAAGTTTCTTCCTATCTTAATCTCACATCCTCTTTAATACACTTATCAGTTAGCTCATTCAAAGTCCACTAATAAGTAATAATGTTATACCAAAATTTTGAATGAACTAAACTAAAAAAGATAGAGAGTTAAAAAATTTTTGTTCTAAGGACTCATTTATCTCGAAACTTAATGCCTTAAGTTTAGCAATTTTATATGTCATATGAGGAATGTGTACTTAAATCTCTTTATAACCACCATATTTCAGAGTGGTTAATTTATTCACAATTGTGCCCACATTTGACTTATCAAACTTTGGACCTTTCTTTGAGAGCATTTAAACCTTTCAATGCTACTCCAAGCTGTGGTACGAAGTTCTTTGATACTAGAAGCTATACATTCTCGTAAATGTAAGATGAGTCTATTTGACCTATCCCAAACTTTTTTAGCTTCATTTTTATTCCGTAATACTTTTATTGGAAATTTTAGAGACCTTTAATTCAATAAACCAAACTTTAAGATCTAAGAAACTTAACGAAAATTACACTCATAATTCTTTCCAATAATAAATTTGTCCCATAAAAAAAACAATAATTCAAGGGACATTCACCGTACAAATTAAAGATATTCATTATAAACTTCAAATCCTTTTAATATCGAATTAAATTCTATAATTCATGAATTGATGATATCACTTTGGTGAAACCTCAACATATCTAATAGTCACTTTCTTTTTAGTTTTAGGCCTAACTTAATTGCATGCTTAAAATGTTCCTTTAGGGTATCCATTTAAACTTTATTAAGTCATACAAATTAAGTAATCCTAACTAGATCATAACCAGTCAAAAGTGTATCTCTTTTGGGCTATACGCAATCATTATTATGACTACCATTGAGAATATTATTGTCATTTTTTGTCAGCCCTTAATGACCATACTTTTATATAGTTTCATGATTATAAAGCCCACATATTCGAATTACTTCAACAACTACTAAACAATATAAAAATAAAACTAGTCAAGAATATTTCTTCAAAATAAACAAAAATTTTATTATGCATATTACATAATAAATAATATCATGAAAACAATAATATGATAACAAAAATTATAACAACAGTTGGGAAGAGAAAAGTTCCCAAGATCACGATTAGCAAATATTGAACATGTCCCAATCAATTCTCAATATATCACCTTATTCCCCGACTTACTACTCACAAAACAAATTGAGTATGCAATATACAAAAATAAGTAAATGGAATAGAGAAAACTGTATCATATCTGCATAAATGAATAAAAATTTATAGATCACAATGACTGAACATCATAAACATAAACGGTCAATAGTAGAAAATTGCAACCCAATTCAATATAATTTGTTGAAAAACATTCTAGAAAGGGGCACAAAGAGTTCTACATCAAGAACAGAAACAGACATGGTTTCACTAAGTACAAAGATTGTTTCATGGTTGGTTCAGAATAGTACGAAAGTTTTCTCTTTTTTTGATTTCTGTTTGAATGTGGTAATAGTCTGATGTTTGTACAAAACTTTCTAAATGGTGAAGAGGAGGAAGAGGGGTATTTATTTTTTTAAGGGTAAAATACCGAACCAAAAATATCACAATAATTTATAATAAAATAATTTTTCATGTAAAAATTACCTGAAAATGTACGTTTCATGGTAAAAGGACCTGTAAGGGCATCTCCAATGGTTGTGTGCATAATGGGGTGCCTAAAGTGGATCCCACATACCACATCTCCATTTTACACACTCATATTTTCTAATAGTTTATCTTTTTAAATCGTTTAAAATGGATTCCACGTTTCCAACTCATGCTAATTCATCTACCAACTCATTTATTATTTGACTTTTTTAAACATTTATTATTATTTTTTTAATGGTGTCCACGTCAGTTTTTGTGCATCTCGACATTCCGATTATCCAAGATGGTGTTGGTGGGATTCGACTTTTTTTAACATTTGAATTTACTTTCTAATATATCAAGATATAATTAATAATTTAGAGCACATTTAATTATGCAGAAATAAATTATGAAAATATTATTTATTTAACTATTTCTTAAAATATAAATTCTATTTAATTAAATTTATAAAAATCGGAATACAAACCAAAATTAAAAACATGCCAATTAGCATCAAATGAGTACCTAGACATTGAAAACAAAATTCACTAACAAATGGCAACAAAAATCACACGTAATAAAATCTCTATTGAAATGTGAATCCATTTGTTGCTAAGAAGAAGTAAAGAAATGAGATTTGTGAAGAAATAATTAGGATTGATAATTTTTTAATATATTTATAGAGTTATAGTGAAAATAGCCATTGGAGAAAATAAAGGTTTTTTTTTTTGAAAAAAATCCTTTCAAAAGAGTTGAAAAAGAAAAAAAATCAATTAAAAAAAGGCATTAATTATTACTATCGATTCTAAATGTTGATACAAAATACTAATGTTGCTATCAAACGATGGAGTTGAACGTTGAATTGGGACATTGTTTGATATAATGTTTTTGACTGATTTGGAGTCCCTAATGAAAAGAGGATCTTATTGTGATATCTGTCGAAAGGAAAGAATTGTTTGGGTGTCTCACATCTAACAAAAACAACTTCAATGAAATTGCAATTCGAGAAATCGAGATTGGATATGGGTCTGCCCAATCATAGTTTGAGAAGTCAAGTTTGGTATATTAGACTAAAGTTGCTTTAGCAGAAATCCTTTTCTACCATGCAGATGAGCTTGCATGGACGCAAGTTGAAGTCATGGTCAGAGAAGTCGACTTTGCAATTATCATTCTGATAAAGCTTCCTCAGGAAGCAGCAGGTTATAATAGTATTATGTATTGGTATATTGTATTTTTTTATTTTACAAATGAGCATAATTTATCATTCTATTTTCTTTTCTTCCTCAAATTTAGTTATTTGAGAGAGTCCTAAACTAAATATAATTAGTAACATGTATAATATTTAGGTGAAACATCTAGTTTAAAAATAAATGTTATATTATGATTTTAAATTGGCTAAATGACCAATTTGGTCCTATTGGTTTTTTGTTTTGACCATGTAGGTTCATAAAAATATAAATATATAAATATATATATATATATATATATATTTATTTATTTATTTATATTTATCTTATAAGGTCTCATAACTTTTTATCGATGACCATCTAGGTTCTATAACTTTTTACCGGTGACCAATGAGGTCTTATAATTGTTTACCAATGACCAATTAAGTCAAAAAATGATATAAAGTTATGAGACCTTCAAAAATATATATTAAAAAAAAATGAACCTATATGATCAAACAAAAAAGTTATAGGATCTAATTAGTCACCAATAAAAAGGTATGAGATTTTAAAAGATGAAAAAAAAACAATATGGACCTGTATGGCCAAAAAAAAAAAGAGTTAAGGGACCTTAAAAGATAAAAAAAAATATGGACCTAAATGATCAAAACAAGAAAGTTATGGGACTAAATTGGTCATTTGACCTTTTAAATTTTTTTTTTTTTATTATAGTAGATGCATTAATATTTAATATTTTTTTTGTAGTTTATTTTACTATTTTATTTCAAATAAAAAATCTTCAAAATAGATTATGTAATAATCTTTTTTAATTTTTTTGTCAGTTTAAACTCTATAATATATTATTCAAATAAAAAATGTAACAAAATACTGTATATTTTGTTAATTGTGTAAAAAATGAAAAAGAGTACTACTGAAAAAAAGAGCAAGAAAAACCCTACAAAGGTCACATGGATCAATGGTGAATGAAAAAAAAAGTAAAAGGGTATAAAGGTTTTAAATGTTATTTCACGTGTGGAAGTAAGTGTCGCACGAATTTGACAATCTCACCTTTCCAGAAAACTTTACTGGTTGTCAAATGATTGATGCAAAGTTGATTTCTCCAACCACGACTTAAGCATGTGTGGATGCTAGCTCATCTATGTGGCAATAGAAGATCTCTACAAAAGCATCTAGGAGGCCAAACTTGACCTCTCAAACTGCAATTTGCCCGACTCTTGTCCAATAATAGTTTCTTGAACTGCTATTTGATTAAAGTCATTTTTATAAGATGCGAAATACTCCAAACAATTCTTTCTTATCTGCAAAGATCACGACAAAATCCACTTTTTATGAGGGATTCCAAAACAATTAAAAACTCCTTGATATATGAAAAACAAAATAAAACATGAAAACAAAAAAGCTACAATTATACGATGAGTTTAGATGGACCGATCAAGCCTTTCAAATTTCACCCTTCCTCCAATGATTCCCACTTGTCTCTCTCACACAATCACATTTAGACCCTTCTTAGCATGTTGTAAGGTTGCCCATAAAAGGATACAGGAGACTTGATGAAAAAAATAAATAAAGAGAACTCAACGAAAAAAGATATATGATTATTTTGGGGATTTTTTTCTATCAATTTTTTAATCTTTATCAAGTTCTAAAAATAAAGGAAAATTCTATTATAGAACTGATTACGGGGCTTGTGTTGATTCACACCACAATTTTTCTCACAAATATTAAACTAAGTACAGTAAAAAAAAAAAAAAAAACCTTCTGAAATTGACATGGATCGTAAGATCCATATAGAATTTTCCAAAAATAAAATCCCTCCCTGACAATCCCTGTGCTTTCCGCAGTGTTTACCTCCTTTTTTAAATTCCGCGATTCCTCGTATTAAATCTTCCTGGCGTTTGAAGTGATTTAGGGGAAACCAATTACCCCAGATAAATCAAACTTTGGTGTGCTTAGATTAGATACACCTGAGGGCATTGCTAAAGGTTCTTTTGGCTGGTGCCGATTTCAGATGGTTTTTAGTCAGAGAACTTCATGGGTATGCTATTCTCGTCTTCTCCTTTCTTTTGGTTGACAGAGGGGTCCGAAACCCTATTTGATTGTTTTACTATAACCGATTGTAGTTCAATCATCTGGTCCGTGATTTTTTTTTTCTTTTTTTCTCTTCTTCTTCTTTTCTTCACAGACAAAAGCAAAGCCGTTTCTTGATCTCCTATTAATGGAGTTCATCAAAGAATTTTTGAATGTTTTTTGCTAGTTTAGGCGGCTTTATCTAACGTAAATGTTTGTTTTTTTTTTCCTTCTTTTCTTTTTTTTTTTTGGGTGTTTTGGGGGCGGTGATATATTCTGGTGAGTTTAATTTATTCAAATGTCCGGGGTTTCTCGATTTCGATGAGTTTTGTCGTTTACCGTTTTTGTGATCTGCAGAAGTTATGAAATTTGCATTCCGGCTTGAGAAGAGAAGACTGCTTGAATAGTTGAATGTGTTAAGAAGGATAAGGTGGACATTTGGATTTAATTTTTTGATTTTTTGGGTTGTTTATTCCGGTTTGATTCAACTAAAACATGTCTTCCCATATGGATGATTTTTCTGTTGATGGAGGATTTTCTAAACTTCATAGGAGAAATTTTAAGAGTAGAGAAAATCATGGACAGTCTGAGGATCTTTCTGTTCGCCTATTGATGAAGAAACAGAAAATTTCCCGGGGTTATGTTGATGCTGATTATGCTAAGGTTATGCCTGGTCGTGCATCCATTCCTTGTGATCTTCCGCATCAATTGTCTGCTGAGGATGGTGATGACCCACTGTATGCAGTGTTTCTTAGTAGGTTGAAGAAGGATGGATCTTCTTACATTCTTGAAGCTGATGAAAGAATTGGGTTGACCAAGCCTTTGAAGTATGAAGAAGATGAGTTCAATGATGTTGGTGAAGAATATATGAATAGTCCTCCTAAAGCTCACTCTACCCAATCAGATGATGCAGACTATGCATTATTTACTAAGAACCTACGATTAAGCGGTCACGAGTTGATTTTTCAGCATTACAATGGTCCATCTGTATTATATGATGCTCCGACGGAGAATGCTGCAAACTCCAAGAACCATGTGTTTAAGCCATCATTATGCCAAAAATCTAGTTGTGGTGTAAGTTTTTCCTTTTCCACTACTACCCCAGTTTTTATTGTTCTTTTGTTCTTCCTGCAATTGAGGCAGAGATATCTTATTTACAAATATCTTTTGCTGTTCTTTTAAATTTATTAAGTCAGAGGAAGACATGCACAAAAAGCGTGACAAACAAGAGAAAGAAATGTGCTCTGACTTCAGGGGGAAGATCATGAAAATTCTCAGGAAGCCCTATGATGCGGAAGAGCACGGTAAGCTTTTACAGGAGTGCACAGTGCAGAAAGCTCAGCATAAACATATTGATCTGCGCTCTGGACATGTGCGATTCACAGAATCAAATAAAAAAGGGAAATCATATCTCGATCATCATGGGGGTGAGTTGATTCTGTCTCTCCCCTCTACATATTCATATAGGTGACTCAGGTTTTTATATTGGATATTAGCTATTATTCTGAATTTTTCTTCTGGAAAGAATCCAAAATCAGGAATATTGGTGGTTCTGCTTTGCATTGATGTTTTTTCTTTTTTGGAGAAAATTTGTATGCATACTGAACTTATGCTATGAGCAGTAAGAAGTCAGCAACTCCCTACAGCAGTGAACCTTTGAATTATTATCTACCCAAGGCAGATACTAGGTGTGAGTTACTGTAAAGGTAGTGATTGTTTGAGCCCTCTTACCTTATGCAAGGGATGTTTCCAAACTTTTCTCATCCATTTCAATCAAGAAGTGGTTGATTTACAGATTCATTCTTATTCACATTTTTCCTTTTCAAATTGGAAAGCTGACCTCTACCTCTAGGATTGATAAGGTTAGTGAGTAGTTTCATTTATACCTTTTAAGACTATCCTCTGAAGCTGTAATGCCATCTCAGATTTCTTTGTCTCTAGATTCAAATGCATAATACCCAGGTTTATTATGAAATTCAGCTTAAGAATAGTATTATAATATCACCTTTTAAAGAGAAGGATACATATCTGATATGTGGAAGTTTAGTCTTTTCACAAAGCCTCAGACCACCTTGTACCTTGGGAAGACTTAAAAAGTTAAAAACTATATTCAGCTGACCCAGTTTCAGTTGGCTTGGTTATGTTTTGGGGAGTCCTCTGTTACCTACTTTCTTGTATTTCTTTCATCATTTTTAATATTGATTTAGTGGTTAAGGTTCATACCTGGTGACATGTTTTCACTAACTTATTGCCTTTTTTCTATTTCAAGCAAGTGTAAATGATCTTCTATCTTTACATATAATACTCTCTCCAATGTCCTCTGCAGATCTTAAAAGGAAGGTTAAAGCAGCAGCCAATGATGATTATATACAGTTAAATTTGCTGCGAATGTTTTTCTATTGGATACAGGTGAAGAAACACTCTTTTTAATGCTTTTTGGACTACATTAGAATAGGGATGTTTTTGTCTTGATTCACTTTATTATAGCCTATTGTCTTAATTGGAAAGGTATAATTTGGTTGCTCTATGCTTCAGTTATAGAGCACTTACTGATTCAATGTGAATACTAATTACTTTACTAATATAGAAGTGCTTCGATGATCATGGTTGCGTACGGACTAAAGTTGCTATAGTTGTTATGTATTAATAATCCTTTTCAGCAAATTCCTTTCTGTTGCACACTATGGAAGCGATGAAGTGTAACTTGGAACAATTTAATTTGATTCAATATACTTTTGTATCACATGGCATAATGGAATTGAAAAACTGGAGTGGGGGTGCAGGTGGCACTCTTTTATTCAGAGGTTTATTCAGGTGTTCTCTAAATGTGCTTATTTTTGTTTATCTTCTCACTGTATTAATGTTGACTATTATGTTAGTTACTTTATTGTATATAGGATTGTAATTGATTAGGTTAATCATAGATCGATTGTTAGTTACCTATTTGGTATCTTCGATTTCTATATATTCATGTAATTATTTGTTAATAAGATGAGAGATTGATTTATCCTCCCAAACCCTAAAATTCAACAATTAAGAATTGTTTGACTGAATAAATTGACATATTGTTACTTGTTATTTGACAATATAGATCTGGTTCGGGAAAATAAGAGAGATTTGCATTATTATATGAGAACATATATACATTTGCATTATCAATAGAACTGCTACTCCCAAGAGTATTTGGTTTGTGTTGGACTCGTGTTGTCCCTATTCCAGTACTTTCAGTTATATTAATAGCTGCTCATATGGAGATTATGTTGTCTACTGCTTCAGAATCTGACCCAAGACGGAGCATTCATTCCTTGGAACGATGAAGAATGTCTTGCAGTGAAACCAGAAGTTTGCTAGATGCTTCAGTGCTCAAGTTGCAGCAAGGACGATGACAGTAGAAATGGAAGATTCAACAGTATATTTTTCGCTTTACCAGTTTGTAATAGGCCAAATGAAGTCTAATATGGCCCATTCATGAATGGGTTCACCGAACTGCTGACAGAATGATATATTACCTTTGTTTTTGCTCTTATTGAGAAGTAGACATTTTCTTGATTGAAAACACATTATAAGTTATCATCTTCTGGAATATGACCGTCATTGTAATTAAAGCCGATCCTTGGTTTCCCCATGCTGAAGTTTAGGACTCTGGCATTCATGTTATACTGTATCTCTCCTTTGTAAAGCATCCTCCTTATGAAGTGCTCTATGTCTGAGCCAATCAGACGAAGTGTGTATTCTGTCAATGGTGCTCCCTGTTCCAGAGAAATCATATGTTGGATTCAATTTGTCTTTTTCTGAGGTTAAGAGTAGGGGATTATTTTCTCAGGGATGGTCTGTGACATGTGAATGTATTGATTGTTCAGACTTTTGGAATTTTATTTTTTAAAATAAAAATGGAATATCCCCAAAGATGTTAATTTCACAATACATAACTCAAGCTTCGTACTGTTCTTACAGGATTTCGAGCTAAAATGACTCCTTTTATAAGAGTTAAGAATTCAAAGTTTAGTTTAGTATATAGAAACCCTTTTTTTTTTTTCAAGTTGCTAGAATACATAGGTAACAAGATAAAGTACTCTGGTTTAATAAACAAACGAAAATTAATTAAATGAGTTGTTCTTCCTTTATAAAGTAATTTCTTTTTTTTGAACTAAACAATTTTGGGTAACTCAAGTTACAAATTCAAAATATGAGATTTTGTCGCTTACGTGATTCGAACCCATGACGTCTTCTCTTAATCATATAGGTGAGACTGTTTTATCAGTTATGCAAGCGTTGCTTGTCTACAAATCCCAATTCATAAGCCATTGAGAAAAGATTTATATTTTAAAACTAGTTCAAATTATAATGTATTTTAAAATATAGATATATTCTAAAAAGGGAAAAAGGAATTTATTTATGTACTTACCTCATAATGATCAACAAGCTCCTGGAAATAAGAGTAAACTTGAGTGCAAGTTTCATCAGTCCAAACAAATTCATCGGTGGGATCAAGAATGAGAGTGAGCTTATCCATCTGTGTTTGATCAAAAGCACAAGTCTGAGGATCAATGTATGCAGCATAAATCCTAACATGTCTGGTCGCACAACTTAGCCATTGCCCTCCATATTCTCTGCTCAGATTCTTGCTTTCCACATTTATCTGTGCTTCAACTGGTCTTAGTTTCTTCTGCTTCTGCTTCTTTTTATCTTCTTCTTCCCCTACTTTCACTTCAACCTGTTGTTGAGCTGCCAAAACCATGAATGGTTTTCTCTTTCTGAAATCAATCTTTCTCAAGTACGACATGGAGGAGGCCATGTAGATGTAGGATGATGTTGCAGCCATGGCCGATTGAAGAAGAAGCATAATAACCATAAAGATTGACTGACTACTATCTAGACCCTTATTGCGGTTGCTTTTGTCTCGTCAAACATTTTTATGGCCTCTTATTTTTGTGGATAAGATTTTATATATATAATTTTCCCTTATTATTTTTTTTTTTTCAAAGTTTCTGTGATTGATTTGTTTGTTTGCATGGAATAGAAGATAGTGGTGATAAATGAAGAGAAAATGCAGCACCACTCAGAGTCTGTCACCCGTTTTTGCCGTCAAGACAGACCCCTTCCTTAGGCCATGATTCCAAGGGTTCTTCTACCAAAACTAATCATTTTTGCGGTCCCATTTGGTGCTTCTTTAGGTTCCGACCATTTTGTATCCCAATTACAAATGCAAAATAGCTTCATATTAATAGAACAGTCAAATTGCACTTTCCAGCTAGTATATTATGTTATCTAAAGAAAATTGTGTTGCAACAAGTTGATTAACCCTAAAAAAAAAGAAGAAAACACTATACAGTATACACTAAACCAAAAATACAAAAAAAAAAAAGAAAAGAAACCTAGCTTCCAGGCATTTCACCAGTACCATCATTAGCAGGGGATGAATCTAAGATGACATTTTTCTTCATTATATGGATCGGTTTGATCAATTCATCAAGGTCCACTTCCACTTCCATTTCTGAAGGTTCCCTGTCACTGTCACAACTCACCTCAACTCTTGGCTCCAAAGGTTCTCCCATTGCTTCATCGCTATCAGCTAAGCTAATAAAATCCATAAACTTTCCATCTTGACAAAAGATCCAGTCATCACATTCTCCCGCGGTCACTTTAGGAGCAGTTGTTTCACTGTTAGCAATGTCAGTAAGCTGAGCACCAAAATATCGTGCTCGGGCATTCTTCTGCACCATTGAGACCTTACTTCTGATTCCCTTCTTTTTGGCTTTGGGATGGTGTAGCTTGCATTTAGGACCTTCTTGACAATTTCCAGTTGCTTCGAATACAGGGCAAACATATGTGTGTTTCTTCCGGCACTGCATGTAGGAATTTATAATCCATTTGACAAGATTGAAGGTCAGTGTGGCTGTGTGAATGCAATGCCTCCAGGAGAATGTTAAATTGTGTATGTCAATGTCGTCTTTTTCAATAAAGAAAACTTTTCAGCAGCTACTTACCAAGTACCCCAACACTAAAGCAATTTATTTTCTTTTAAACACCCTAGAATATTAACATGCAATTTAAAAAAAATGTGAAAATTGAAAGTCAGTGAAATGTCATGAGAAGGGAAATGTCAGTGAAACAAAGACAAGGAGAAAACATAAAGATGTCAAGGACAACACACAGTGCAGCACCAAAGACCACAATACCTCATTGCCATCAGCACAATAGCCCCTGAGAAACCCTTCACAAAGAGGGGAATCCGGGTTCACATTAACATGTCTATAAGGACAACTTTCGTTGGAGCACAATCCTGCAAAAAGAACAAGTTAGTGTCTGCTCAACTCAATCTGTTAAATCAAAAGATGGTCAGCACGCACCTTGCAGAAAATACGAACAATCTTGCATCCGCTCAGGTATGACCTACAGAAAGAAATAAAAAAAGGGGTACGTGTAACAAAATGAAAAATGCATCATTACATCAGAGGACAAATTCAAGGAAAACTAATTAAACCAGTAAGATACCTTATGAGTTAATTTGCAATTAGAATCAGAGCAACAGCCATTCAGAAATTTAGTACACACTGCAATTTTGGAAGGGTCATGAACATAGGGACATTTCCTATCATCCTTGTTACACTTTCCAAACCTTGTAAAGAACTGACAATACTTCTTTCTAGCCAACCGCAATCTGGCAGTATGCAAACTCCAACGAACTTTTTCGTTTGCCAGTAAACGAGTTCTTCTCTTTGGATCTCTGATCAACTGATTCCCATTACCAATACGCACATATCTGCAATGAATTTACATATTGAGAAAAAAAAAATGTTCTTAGATTGATGAGAAATGTAACTTAAGTTGCAAATTATTCAGTTATTCCACTGCATTTTTTTTTTCTGGAAATCATTATCAAAAGAACCATAGCCTTATTTTCAACAGTTGAAAAATATAAAACCCACTAGCTTACAGATTGGAAGTGTTAAGTGAACTTACTCATCATTGCCAATCAACAATCTCCTTGGAACAAAAGATTTCTTTGTCCTATTTTCAGACCGGTCGTCCAAGTATGAAGGTTTCTCATCTGCACAAAGATGATAGAGAAAGAGAGGAAGAGAAGAAATGCAGGAGAGTTATACGGGAAGGTTTTAAATTGGACCAATAGAGTTACCCGAGAATGCCCCATGAGATTGGGAGCAGTGTCACTCAGTGATAATACAAAATTAATGGACTAGCATATCTCCACAAAGATGAGTGTGTCTATATATAATATGAAAAAGACAAAATTATTGCAGTCAGAAACAGCTATTTAAGCCTTTCAAATGACACACTCCAATTTCATCCAATCAATTCCTTGTCTCTGCTGATTGCCCTTCCTTGCCTAATCTCCTCTATCTTCATGGAAGGCCCACAATCAGATATTGCCTCCATGAAAAAGATATTACAAGTTCAGGATGAATGGATAAAATAAAATACAAAATGGACGTTAGTTGTCGAGATTCTTCACTCAGAGTTCAATTCATACTTCGTATATTCAAAGATTTCCAAACAAAAACACACAAATTGATCAGTTACACCTGTGAATTTGTAGAAGATATGCTGCAGGATGCTTGGCATCAACTACTCATCCTAGCTTTAGACCAAGATCAAGGGCTCGAACTCATGACTAAATCTCAGGTTTCTAGAATCAAGAAATGTTATATCCCGGAATCCTTGTGTCATTCTATCTCTAGACAAACCAGGAAACATTAGAATGACTTCTGAAGATGATCTCTTAGGTGGGAATCACATGCACAAGGCATCATGAATAGAAGACATTAAGGTTAGATCAGCAAGTGATTAATGTAAGTGGTTAAAATAGACTCCAAGCAGCAAGTGTACCAGGGAGAAAACAAAAGGAAGTTAAGCTGCTATATCTCTTTTAAGTTAGTAATAATATCCCTTTTATGAACCAAAAATTTCCAGGAAACTCTAATATCCATGACCGAATAGTACACAGAATTGATATGGAAATTAAAGAATCCCTTTAAAAATGGAAAGTTGAATAGAAGTTATCTCTCAAACCACCATAAATGGCAAATATATAACAATAATGGGTCTATTTGGACAGATTTGAGTTTTTTAAACTCTGAGAAGTAGTTTTGAAAACATGAAATTTCAAGATTTTGAAAATTGAAAGTACAATTGGACAGACTTTTTTAAACCTTTGTTAAAATTAACCCTTCCTCTTCTTTCTTCAGTTTGGGGAGAGACATTAAAATTCACACATGTATTCTTGTGAACCATGTAGAAAAAGAAACCATTAGATGTGATACCTCTGCCTACGCCTTTGTTATGTACCCAGGCCCTGCTCGTGTGAAAATGAATGAGAAAGGATGGGATTATACAAATAGGCGTTACGGCACTTACATTGAGGGATTAACTTTGGAATGTTTGCCTGAGGTAGAGAAGATCAATTCTAGAGTTGCTTGATGATGTAATGGATAGCAAGAAGCTATGTAACCATACATGGGGGATGAGAAGGGAAGAAGAAAGAGAAGGATTGAAGAAGGAAAAGGAAAAGGCAGAAAAAGGACAGATTGAAGTGGAGAGGAATGGAAACGGATGTTCGTAGTGCAGCATAAAGGGATTTTTGCTGTCACTATATGACTATGAACAAGAGAAGAGAAGGGATTTGCGGAACTATGGAGGAAGATGGAAAGAGAAGATGGTTGCAACAAGCTTTGCAGAGAAGATGGAAGCAACAAGACCAGCTGTAAATGTGCAATGCTGCATTGAAGATTTTGAGTTGCAGAAAACAGAGAACAAAAAGGAATAAAAAAAAACATGAGCCAAGAAAACAGCCACCAGCAGTTTTGAGACTTTCAGCCTATTTTTCAACTTCTTAATGAAAACTGGATGTAGCCAAAATTGGACCAAATGGGTTTTGGTGCAATTCTCAGTCTCTAATTTTTGAAAATTGAATTTCTAACCCTGTCCAAATGCACCCAATAGCATGCCACTATTCATATCTTTACCAAGACAAAATCACAGAGATATTGTAGCAAGTAGATATGTGTATCTACGCATCAACAGTGTTTTGCTCCTGAAGTATATTCACCTTCACAGAGTAGGTTAGTGTTTTCAAGCTACCTAAACCAAACTATTGAGTCTCAGAAAAAGTTCTTCCCCAACACAGCCTCACATCAAATGGTTGCATTACAGAGAACTCTGGCAATAAGAGAACTTCTCTCCTTTAACAAAAATTGAAGAAAATATATGCTTCACTATCTCGGCAATGTTAGGGACCCCGAAATATATCTTCAACCTCATCCATCCTGTGGAAGAAATTCACAAGTTGACTTGAACTAGTTAGGTCCACTGAAAATTAATCTGTTTAAATGTTTCATCTAACTTCCTCAAGTTCTCTGAAATTTGAGCTTGGCCTAATTCTCAACAGGTTGCACCAGCTAGGCTTCACAAACT
This sequence comes from Parsonsia alboflavescens, assembly GCA_028571225.1. Lineage (NCBI taxonomy): Eukaryota > Viridiplantae > Streptophyta > Magnoliopsida > Gentianales > Apocynaceae > Parsonsia > Parsonsia alboflavescens. The sequence continues at coordinate 13,384,619 of JAOXNR010000029.1, forward strand.
AAAAGTCAGTAGCAAGATCTAGTTTGACTCATGAACAATTTGAAGGAATTTGATAAATCAAGCTACATTCTAGTGTTGAGAGACATCATGTATATCATATCAAATCTATGTGGACTATACAATCAGAAAATATATTAAAAAAAAAAATTAAAAATCCTAAGAACCCAACTTCTCAATTAGAGATCTTAATTCTCAATCTCATTTTCACGAAAGGGTTATGGGACATTTACCACCATGGAGAATTTTGCAAACTCAAATCTAACTTTCCCTGAAAGTAGTGAAAAGCAAAGGTTTGCTTTTCTCTTGTTGAACCACAAGGCAGAGTCATTCAGACAATGTACTTACTCTATAACAAAATATAAAGTGGAAAATAAAAAAGGGTATATAACTTCAAATAATAAAAACATAATATATATGGAATCTGGAGTGGAAAACCTGAGATCCGCAATAATGTTTTTCCAGTTGGATCCATCCGGTACCTCTCCGAACCAATACGAAATATCCTCTCTCCTGAAAGATGTAGAAAAAAAAATTAAAAATTACAATAATACAAGCAATCGGAAGGAAACATGCCTCATTGGAAAAAAAACTCATCAACAGCGCAGATGAAAGACAAAAGCATCATCAGCTCAAAAGTCTGTTTGCCAAACAAAACAGGTTATAATAAAGAATAAAGAATTCAACAATGCCACACCAGGATTGCTAACTGGCCTACCTGGGCGCAGCTTTACACAATACACTGACTTACGAGAAACATAATTTCTGCTCTTAAAATTAGTAGCAGCACCATTTTGATCCTTTTCCCTCAACTCTGCGGCAACAAGTGCTCGTTTTGCATCCTATAGAGACAAGGAAATAAGATACAGTAACAAATTAGGTACAAATTCCCGTGACAGTAATAACCATCAGATTTGGTACATCAAATAAAAAGAGAAAATCCGACATGCAAAACTAAACAAACCATGTTAGTTTTTCTGGAGTTCCGCTCAATGGATTTTGACCACTTCAAACTACGCCCACAAAAGCCCAACACCTTTGATCTCCGGAGAGAAAAACCACAAAATGACTTCTTATAGATTGCATCACTCTTCCGGGAGAACAGTAATTTTCTGCTGTAGGAAGAAATATAGAAACTCACCCCATCACTTTATTCCATCAGTACATTCAAAGAGACACTGTCCTAAGTGACACAAAAAGAAGAAAGTATGAGATGTTTCTATACCTAATACCAGAAGCCAGATTGTCATTTGACATTGAATTCAAACTATGCTTGAAATTTGTGAAGTATGTAGCTCTTCTCCATGGAAATAAGGATGGTCGTGCAGTAGGGAAATGCCCTGAACAACCCTCCTTCGTTGACAATGTATCATGCAGTGTCCATACCAATGAAAACTTTTTCTTTGTAAAACCTATAAATGGTCATCAAAATTAAACTGTTGAAGCTCGAGCACAAATATCCATAAAATACAGAAGCAACAAATACAAATTTAAGATCACAAAAAAGTACCAGAAAATAAATTTAACACGCATATAAGCCGTGGTAACCGTAGAAAGTGATCCAAAAGAGAATATTTCTATGGTATTTCATGATAATTAATAAAGTGCTTTTTAAAGATAATCCACTGCAATTTAATCTTCAATGTGCCATCTCTTCATTCATTTCCAGAACAATCTTCTTAGCAACTTACTCCATTCTAGAAACTTATTGATCAGCACTCAAGTACTTCCAAAGAAAACTATTACATACCCTTCTTCTGGAGAACTTCACCATTCAAACAATGTAAATATGAAACAGCATATAAATGCAAAGCACAAAAAGATTCTTTTAATTTCGAGAATTATATAATTCTTTGAATCCCAAGATTCAAGTAAAGGTTGATCTTCTAATTTGCATCCAGAGAGCATCGTCAAACCACCAATAACTACCAAAAACTAATAATAAGCTGGATCAGTTCAAACATAACTTTGAGAACACATACTTGATAAAGTTTTATAAAAAAAAGATTTTCTTTTTTTAAAAAAATATATAATAAATAACAAAACAGAACTTCAACACAAACCACAAGCTTTTGCACCACAGCTAAGAATGAAAATCAATCTTGCAGACTTTGAATCAACAAAGCAAGTGATACAAATCAGTTCACAAATGACATCTTTACCAGTTTGCTTCTTGCTAGAACTTCTGTTCTGAGGTTTTTTGGGAACCTGTTGTCTCTGGGAGCCCAAGAACTCGTCAGGGATAACAGAGAGTTGCGCAGTATTATCTCCTATCGGTGTTCTAATCAGCTGATTTTTTCTCCTCTTAAAGTAGCCATCAGACAGTAGTTGATGGGGCTTCTCTAACCTCTGACATGATGGATCACTAGAATTGGAAAATGCAACCAACTGACTGGACTTTCGTTTGACATGTGTTATTTTTTTCCCAGAATTCCTTATATCTATTGTGCTCTGGCCACTCAAAATGCTACTTGAAACATCTTCATGTTCTTTAATTCCTGAAGTGAGACCATCCTCAGAACACTTACTCACATCCATGATCTCTACAGAGTTTGAAGGATCCACAACATCACTGGGAAAACTTTTCCTCAATAGATCAGTCTGTGAACATGTAGAATCTCCAAGATAAGCCGGTATGCAATTCAATGATTTTACAGAACCAGTTAGAGGTGGGGTTTTTGGTCTCTCTGGACCAGCAGTACATCCTGCCTTTGTTCCAGAGGTTGATGGTTCACTAGTGTTGATATCACTTTTCGATCCTCTGACCTTTTTTAGGTTATCTTTTCCAGGACTTAACTGGCAAATGCTAGGGCTGGAAGCATGCAATCTTTGTGGAATGGCACCAACAGGGCAAGGTTTTCGCACAAGACTGTTGCCCTTGCGTACGTAAGCATTCTGAGCTTTACCAAGATCTTCCCCTAAATTAATCCGCGAAGCAACATGGTCTTTTGGCCCTGCAGACTGGAAGGAAGAACTAGTTCGATGCCATGTTCTCCGTTGTGAAACAGAGTTGGACTGAAGTGCTTTACCCACAGGACACTTGACTGATGTACGACTGGGAAAACCCCCATGTGTAGAAGTAGTCAGCCTACCATTACTTAAGTTGGATTGATCTGGTACAGAATTTGAATTCTGTATTACCTTCGGATTATTTTGAGATAATGGTAACATCTTCTGGGTATTCGTTGTGGAGGTCAAAGCCTGACCTAATTTTGCGCCATTTTCGGAACTTGACATAGATGCATTTGCAGTCTCAGAAAATATTTTGTGCTTCTCACCGAGCCTTTTTGATAACTCACTTTGACCCGACTTACTATTCTGCATAACCAAGAGCAGATTGGACGGCACATCCTCTGAAGAACTTATCATGTTATTGAAAGATGCTTCAGATGCATTGTACCCAGGTCTATCAGCAAAATTGGTAGAGAAGACACAACTAACATCAACATCTAAAGAAGGATGGTCAGGCAAAGACACCACATTCTCCATGCAAGGCAAGTTAATTTGACTATTATTATCTCCAGAGAATGCCTTCCCATTCAAGCTTACAAGATCATTCATATCACCTGTGGAATTAATCGAAGCAGTACTTTCTTTTGGAACAGCTTTAACTTTAAATGGAAAAACACGAAAAATATCACAATTACCAACACAGGACACTGGGTTTGAAGAACCCTCAAGAATATCATTTGCTTCCGGCACTGTAACTTGATTTTGGGAACACTCTTCAGAACTAGCATTCCTAGAAGCATCTATCTTTTCTAGCATTCTACACAATCCTAGCTCAGAACTTGATGTACTGCATCCCTCATTCCCAGAGGTACAAACCTCCATCTGACTATCACGGACCTTGTTTTCTTTTGCAGCATTGACCTCCACTGAATTCTTAATCTTGTTACCAGGACCACTCTGAAACAACACTGGTTCTTCCTGAAACGAATGCTCAACTCTCCTGTCCAAATTCAACCCAATACAACCATCAAGGACTGATGTTTCCACATGATCATCAGCTTCACAAAATAAGTATGCTTTGCCAGAATTTTGTAAGGCAGATGCTGCCGTTGAGCTTTGGGGTAAAAGTAGTTGATTGAAGTTGATGCCAATGTCATGTTTCTTCAAATTTGGATCTTCATGCGAAGAACTTTTGACTTTTTCATCAACAAGAGAATCTGGATGAAAATCTGAAGCAACAGTAGATACAGTGTTCATACCAGCTGATCTAGATAGACACTCACCTGACGGAATGGCTTGTAATGGACTACAATCCAAACTAGTTTGCTCATGACCATCACTCCTCGGTTGAAGAGGACTTGCAAGTCTCTTCCTCTTCCTAGGTGTTCTGTCAAAAGTTCCATCAGAAAGAACCCCTTCAACATCCTGAGAGGATTCCACAGACTTCAGAGATTCATTATTTGCAGCCTTTCCACGACTAGGCTCTGAAGCACAGGTAGACGAGTTGCCACTCAAAGATTCAAACCGTCCAAGATCTTTGCCCGAATCAGAAGGAATATCTGAGAAAAGTGTACAACTGTCTGCTATAAGGGCACTTCCCTTCTCTGCAGACTGTTGACATTTTTCAGGAAAATCTGAATGATGTGAATCTTGTATACACCTGTCAGTTTTGTTAGTAAAAACATTGCTCTCAAAATCTCTAATATCTTTGTCAAGATGGTCAGTATGACTCTCAGTTCTATCCAAATTCTCACTTAATCCAGTTCCAGGAGAATCAGACGAATTGATTTTCCGTTTCCTATTCCTATTCCTAGGCATTAAATTCCTATTGGAGTCAACAACTGAGTTCGGAGTGGCCTTTACAGCCTTGGCTATTAGTGCATTGGACTTGAATAACACATCAAGCTCCACAGGGCTCTTCTCCCTCTCCTCTATTTTCCGCTCCAAGCGTACATGAACATCTGCCTCCTTCACCTTATAACTGCCGGCACCACTTGAATTTGAATCGTCGTGGTAGCTCTTTGGAAAATGGCAATAGTCATGGCATCTATACCTGTAGTTCTTGTTGTTAGCCTTGTCTAACTGAATCCTTTGTAAGACACTTTTTTTCTGCAATTGCTTCTTCCTTGGCGACCTACTGAAGAACAGATCTGCCCTTTTCTCTACCACTCTGTTGTTACTGTTAGGCCTAGACAGATCCTCAAAACCACTATTTTTAAATAATTCTGACCTCTCACCAGGTAAATGCATTGAGCTGTTTCCATACTTCCTTTCAGTTTCCAAACTAGAATTACTGGAACTGACATCTGCTTCTTTATGATTAGACAATTCATAATCTCTAACATCTAATTTGAAATTCCTAGACGGGTTCAAACGGAGATCACAAACTCGATCAGCAGATACAAAATTTCTATTTCCTCCATCAGAACTCCATTCATATCTCTCAAGGCCCGCGCCATCGCGTGCATCAAAATGGCTTACCTTTCGACCCCATAAAGGAAGCTGTGAGCTAAAATCATCTCTAAACCCTTCGTCCGTAAAATCATCCCGGATTCTCAGACTAGATTGAAAATCTTTCTGATAGCTTCCGGTATGAGGACTCAGAGGTGAGATGGGCAGGTGATGACGACGGGAAGGCTCAGGCGGCACACTGGGCCGCAGAGACAAATCCGTCCAGGGATCAGATAGGCGAGAATTGTCATCGAATAGTGACTGGCTTCGGTTGTTCTGATGGTAAGAGGAAACCCTAGGTGGGGAACGGAGATAGGGAGGTGGCCGGGGCTGGTTGAGGAGATGTGAGGGAATAAAATTTGATAACTGAGGGGGGGGCCTTCCTTCGATGGTCGGACTGGGGCGGAAGGAGAATTGGGATTGCGCGGGGGAAGGAATAGGAGGAGGAGGTGGAAGAGAGAGGTGATGCAGAGGCGGCAGAGGAGGAGGTGGCGGAGCCATAGGAGGCATTGATGGTGGAGTAGGAGGAGGAATAGGCAGCGGCGGAGGAAGGTGAGGCTGAGGGCGGTAGAAACTGGAACTTGCGGGAAAAGGAAGGTATCTGCGGTGGTGGAAGGGCGGCAAATCCATCGAATCCCTAAAGCTGGCTTTGTTTGACTGCTTGGTCCGCTCCGTACCGTAATGGAGGATTTGGGGAAGAACCGGGACTTGGATGCCTACGGCTACGGCTTTAAAAGCACTTAGTGGAGGATGCACTTGGATTACCAGGGGGTTTGGTTTAATTATAATCAATTTTTATAATTCAATTCAAGAAGGATGTAAAAAGTATCAAAAAAAAGAGTGTAAGTTGATGTACTTGAATAACGATTTGGTTTGATTTAGTTGGGTTACATCGGATTATAGTCAATTTTTATAATTCAATCTAGTCGATTAAAAGAGCATCTATTCAGTTACAAATTTTAAAGTGTAATCAAATTATTTGTAATGGATTAGTTTGTTTTGGTATAATCTTTTTTTTTTCTTTCACTTTTCTAAATTTTTTCATATAATATGTTTATATTTATTATATATAATATATATTATAATATAATTTATTATATGTTAAAGTAGTTTGGTTGTTGGTTAATGAAAGATTAAATGGTACTGGTCCTTAGTACCTCCCAGGAGTAATTGAAAGAAACATATTTAAGATATAGAAGGGCGAGTTCAATGAGTTTTAAAAGGAGAATCTTTAAGCAAATGGAGAATAAGTTGAGGAATTTATAATCATTAAACATTTACTTTTACGAAAGTGGAAATGGTAAAGGAGTTTTTGTCATCTTACCCAATAAATTGACTTATGTAACAAAAATACTAAAAATAGAAGACTCATTAGCCTTTTTCTTATGTACTTTTTCGAAGTAAAGCTTGGAATTTCTTTTCCAGTGGACTTTTCACCGTAATGGACATAGCTTCCTTCCTTAACCACTCTTCCCTTAACCTCAAATCAATCATTGAAATATTGATTAATACGTGATTAAGCAAACATTACTTGAAAGCTACTCTTCTGCCCAGAAATGAAGTACTCCTAGAAATTTTCTTTGAATTCTTTATAATCATCTATTAAGGGGAGATATTTCCTCAATTATTGTTATAGCATTGTCACTAAAACAACCATTGGTTTGGCTATTATTTCATCAATTCATTGTAATTGAAAATCAACTCGTACTAGTCAATTGAATTTGTTGAATAAGTGGTATTCATCATAAGAATAAGAATATTCCCAAAGAAATTCAATTTAAGGTGTAATCTTTTACACAAAATATCTATATCTATATAAGAAATCAAAGTATTTCACAAAATCATCTATTCGTTTCCAATTTAATGTAATGTAAAGTATAGGTCTTGTCACCTCTCCAACAATCTTTCCATTAGGTAGGATTTTGGTGGCCCAAGTTGCGTTTTTGACCAGCTAGATTGTGTATCGATCCCTTAAGTGGTTCGACGGAATGCTTTGAACCATTCTTTTAAAAATTGTGATAAATCTTTCAACTTGTATTGAATTGGATGGTTCTGAAGAAACAAAATTAGATCAATTTAAGAAATTACAAAGCCTTAATTTGTGCAGAATGTGAAATTTCACATCTTTCTATTCTGTTCAAAATTCTTATATTTATTTTAAACAAAAATCTGAATTTTGAATCCTTCGAACTTCAAGAAATTGAAATAGAAGTTGAAAAACCTTCATATTTTAGTTTTGACAATCCCACTTGATCGATGATTATCACTACCAAAAAATAGAGGAATACACGACGAGACTTTATACAACGACCTTTGAGCCAGTGCAAATAGGAGTTTTAGACGAAGACCTATAGTTTTAACTTCATATATATGATGGCTTTTCGCAAATAATAAGCTATAAATTGTGACCATGAAGTCATCGTGTAAGTTAATAATATATACGACATCTCATTGCATTTATTGACATGCATACAATGGTGTGTCCTATTTAATGATTTATATGCTACGGGTCTGTCAAATATAAGGCAAACAGACACTAAACAAAGTTAATTTTCCTTTTTTAAAAAAGAAATATAAAACCAAAATAACATCTATTATAGTTGCTCCATCATTTTATTTTTTCCAAACAAATATGGGTGTATAATTTGTTTTCAAAATAAATTATTAATAAATATTATTTTTTGATCTTTTACATCCAATAAAAGTTATTCAATGTCAAAAAAATGAGATACAAACTTTTTAATGAACTTGAAAATAAATGCTACATCTTAGGAGTTTAAATAACCAATAAAAATGTCATATATCGTAATTGAAGTCAAGGTACTTAAGCGTTCCTCTTGGCGGCATTCCTCTTGGCTCTCCTTTTGACTAAGAAATACCCATTTTTTTTTAAAAAAAGTTTTAAGAAATGCTATAAATCTAAGGGACATGTTTTAAACCCCAGTAGCAAAATGGAATTTGGGCTTACTTCAATACCTAACTTACCGTAGTTAACAGTTCCATATTTGAGTAATATCTTATAATTGATATTATTGAAACAACTACCACAAAAATTGTAATTTAATTTAAATAATATCATACATTTTTGTAAGTGAAAGAGAACATTTAATTTAAATAAGTTAAGTATTAAGAAGAGAATACCTTTATAATTTTAGCCTTTAGAATTTAGAACTATTTGGCATATATAAAGCAAGTAATATTGGTTAATTCAAGTACAAATAGAATGGAGTCTACTAATGTTCTTCTTCTTAAAATGCCAAAAAGTCACGTTAAACACAGACCAAACTTCTATGAATCCCAACATGAGCCAAACTAGATAAACAAATGTAGACAAGAATATACAAAATTATTTTATACAACACTTGGTGGTATAATCATTTCTCAATCCCCTTTTCTTTACACTTGAAGTCATGGGAATCAAAAGCTATATCAATGTCAAATACAAATGCAGCTAAATCAGGTATGACCAAAGATTGCAACTCCAATAATATGATGCCATGTCACAGCATTATAATAATTGTACTTGACTTGGTGGCAAGTAACTACAAAACTCAAGCAACATTTCAGTTCCTCAACTTTGTTAACACATTAACTTTACCAAGTATTCATACTGACACAAAAGTTATGAAAACCAGGCAAGCACTCGCTATTCAACAAGAATAAGATAAGTCAAAAATGGTGGCCAAGGCAAAAAAATAGAAAGGAATCTTTGAAAGAAAAAAAACCTAGCTATTATACAACATCAGTTAAGATATAAAAAGGATGATGTATCAAACTAACATACTAACACATTCTACAAAGATAAAATAATTGACAAAGAATAAACAACAACCACCATAGAGTTTAGAATCCCCTCATGTTCTGCAAAATTCAACAACTAACAAGTAGAAAATAATTCAATAGACTAACCATAGCAACAAAAGCAATTCTCCACCTTCAAAAACCTACTGCCCCAAATATGATTATAGGAATGCATACCATGTATTTTAAAACGAGTCAAGCATTGTCAAGAGTATCTTGATGCGAAGCATCATGGCTGGGGTTTGATCTTTTGGTTGTGGAACCAACCCCTAAAGTGTTTGAAGCACTTGAGGGTGGGAATGGGAGTATAAGTAGAAGACCTGCAACACTCAGATTCATCTTCGAAAAACCAGTCCTCATTTCCACCTCTACAAGCACTTAAACCTCTTCCCAGATCCTCCTCTCCAAAATCACGCTTAAACTCGTCCTTTTTGCACTGGAGATTCTCTCTCAATTTTTGCCTCTCGCTCTCCATTTTTTCCTCAAGTTATGCTGCATCTCCTCACACTCTAGAGATATAGCCTTGGTTGCAAATTCAATCCAGAATGTCATTTACACCAGACAGTAAACGACCTTTTTTATCCTTTCCAAGTGCAGTTATAAATATTTGATTCTTCACTAATTTTGTGCATTCATCCTTGTGGTCTGCACTTAAATCATTCTCCAATTGACTTTGTATCAAAAGAAAATTGTTAGTTTTGCTTACAACTTCAATCATAAGACAAAAATAGCCTGTTTCTAAATGGTAATGTCGAATGCCTTACCACCAACTCTTGTGCATTGTCCTCTATGCTACAATCCTTCCTTTTCCTTGTCACAATGAACACATCAAATTGGCTTGAAGACTTCCCTTCAGAAGATAGCTATGAAATAAAATCATACTTAAATCACAATATCATATATAGTAGCACCCATCATAACTAATTTAAGAATGTATCCAAGATACTTGTTCTTGGATTATTGAGAATGGGATCTTCCCTGTTAGGCGGAGGAACTGTTGGTGTGCCTGACTCTAAGAGTTTTGTGCAATCTCTAACTGTAAAAGTAAAATAAAGATGAATTAGAGGGAATACAAATGAAGAAATTAAGTATCAAAGTTAGTAATGCAATGAGTAAAATTGATTAAGTTACTTTTTTAACAAAAAAAACAACATATTTACCTCGACATCCTTTAGCTTCCAGTAGGAACACATAGCCTCCCATTGTTCAAGGTCCATTCTTGAATCCCCACATGGTGGTCTTTCAAAGCTGTCTTGATGTGGTTCGTAATAATCCTTCTTAATCTTGCTTTTGTGATCTAGCCAATGATTGTCGATAATTTGAAAGGTCATTTTCCTTGCTTGGATATCATCGGACAATATTATGTTTTGATGTAATGCATCAAACGACATGCACAATTGTTTTAAGTGCAAAAGAGGTATAATGAAAAAATTTTATGATCTTTGAATAATATGATTTCTATATTTTGGGAATGAATATGGAACCTGAAAGAGATTACTCAGATTTACCGCTTGATATACTAGAACTAATTGCATCTAAATTATTTGTTGTTGGTAGACAGAATCTACAAGAAACATGTACCAACTGTGATCTTGCTGTTAGAAACTATTATAGACATACTAATTACTATTATAATGAATATCTTAACTGTAGATTAGATAGAGATAATAGAGACTTTGTATATCTTTTTAATCTTATTCTACGATAATATAATAACTATTATTATTTTCATACACTGTTGTCTTCTTGTATACTATTTACAAAAAAAATAAAATAAAATAAAAAAGAAAGAGAGAAGATTTTAAAATGAATGGAAAAAGAACACTTGAAACTCGAACAAGATTTTTCTAAACTACCTCAAGATATTTTCGAATTGTTAATCAATAAATTATTTATCATTGATAGACAATCTTTTCAGCTTGTATGCCATAGTTGGGATGTCGCTGTAAGATCATATAAATTGCATCAGACCCCTTACTACAAAGATTTGCAAAAATATAAAGAACAGATTAAGAAAGAAAAAAGAGATTATATATCCTTTCAATATAAAGTTTTAAATTTAAATACATATGAGTTTTGAACAAGAAAGAGATTTTGCTAAATTACCAAACGATATAGTGGAAACCATTGCTTCCATATTAATCCAAGATGATAGAAAACATTTTAGCTTGGTATGTCATGATTGGAATATAGCAGTCAAATCTTATAACGAGCATAGATATTATTACAAAATGGAATTTTATCATGGAAGATATGTTCAAAGAACCTAGACTATAACTTTTTGATTTCTGAAATTAACAAATGATAATAGAGATAGATATAATGGTAAAAAATGACCATGTTACATATTTGAGTCTAAAACAAGATAATATGATAAGGAATGTGATGGTTTTGAATCGGAGCAAACCCTAACCACCTATTTTGGTATCATGGGTATTTTGGTAAACTCTTTTGGTCATTATGAATTAACTCACTATAGTGTTTATTTTTTCCGTGACCAAATTGGACCCAAGTGTTTCAACTGCATCCTCTACATCATCATCACATATACATTCCAGTGATTGAATGCCTCGTGAGTCTCCTCATCCTCATTGATGTCCCAATTATAATCAGGAGGGACAATAGCTAGTCCTCTTCGGAAATTGTTAAAGTAATCAAGTGTAAACCACTGTCCCGTTATCTACGATGTAGATGGGCACAAGTGTTAAGATTCTAGAAAAAGTTTTAGGTTCAACCAAGCAAAATGAAAAAGATTGGAAGTTGACTATAGATTCTTACAAAATGTGGGAATCCCTCCATGCTAAATATACTCGGAGCACTTTCAATAAATAGGGTGGGATACATAAGAATGTAGTAGCCACATTCTTCGCCCCCCACTTGTTGCAGGACCTTACAACCAATGAGGGATCAATGAATCTTGGCCTAAATGCACATAAGTCTTTCAAATTCTACTTATACATACTGCCAAGACATTTACCTTTGGTGCCAACAGAGGAAAATTGTTGCATATGTCTTTGCCCATATCCCTACCTTTGCTTTTGTATATGTCCATAATGAACCTGATAAAAACAAATAATTAGTACAAATAGAATACATATATATATATATATATATATGTGTGTGTGTGTGTGTGTGTATTTATAGTATGAAAAAGGAAAAGTAGATGGCAGAAGTTGGAAAAGTATATCATCTAACTATTCTTTCAAGGTCGCTCTGATTCCCACTCGATCGTAGCGAGTCCAAAAGAATAATGCATCTCTAGCTTAGGTTTGCATCATCGTTGAAGCCACACAATATCACAAAAAAGAAATGTGACCTGTATGTGTATGTTATATAATCATTAAAGTTCAGTGAAAACATAATCATATGTAAGTATAAGAAACAAAAAATGTATATAGGGTGGCATAAAATTTGACCACTTACCATTACAAACAAGTCTTTATTCACTATCCACTACAAGACACAGTTGTTCTTTTCTGTAGCATATTTATATGATGCTGAAAATGTTCAATAACTTAATCAATAGAAAGATCAAGGTAACCAATCCCTGAATGACTAAAACTTACTCAAAAAATTGTTGGAACTTTACTGAATTTAACATTCCTTCCACTGGGGACTATGAAGGGAACTGGATCCCGAATCCACGAGGAAACCAGATTTGGTGTCCCAGGATTTAAAAAAATTTCTCACACAAGAAGGATGAGAATGATACCTTTTTGAAGTTCATGGAGATCTTTTTTTTTCTCACATAAGAGGATCCTCGAGAAGACGGTAGACAATTCAAGGAAAGATTGGTCGAGGAGACCTGATGATGCACTTTGGGCTTATCAAACAGCTTACAAAACTCCTATTGGAACATCACAGTAACCTATTTTTGGAAAAACTTGTCATTTACTAGTGGAATTGGAGCATAAAGCATTTTGGGAAATCAAGAAGCTTAATTTGGACCTTGATAGAGCTGGAGAAAGAAGGATGCTTCAATTGAATGAGTTGGAAGAATTTTGAACACAAGCTTATGAGAATTCCAAGCTTTACAAAGAAAAATTAAAGAAGTGGCATGACAAACATATACTTGTTCGAGAATTCAAACCAGTTCAGCTAGTTCTTTTATTTAACTCACATTTGAAATTGTTCCCAAATAAGCTTAAGTCAAGATGGTTTGGACCATTTCAAGTGACGGAAGTATTTCCCTATAGAGCAGCAAAAGTTCAAGACGGGGGTTAAATTTAAAGAAAATGGTCAAAGACTCAAGATTTATTTAGAAGGAGAGTTCAACCATTTGGTGGCAAACATAGAACTCAGAGAAATCAATTGAGCTAAAATGCGGTCGAGCCAACGGCATTAAACAAGGGTGCTTCTTGGGAGGCAACCTGAGGTAAGTATTTACTTTTTAGAATTATTTTTCATTAATTAATAAAGTTTTTCTTCTTTGGTTCACAGGAAAAGGAAAAGGATGAGTTTGGGTAAAAAAAAGAAATTGAGACAATCTACAATTGACTCGTGCTAGTGGACAAACTGGTCGTTGGGCTGGTACTTCTTTGGAATGGGGACAAAATCATTGGCAAATAACCGGTGCCGGTGGCCCATCCAGTCATTGCGCCAGTACTTCTCTGGAAAGTTGGCAATTCGCACAAATTTTTCTCGGCTCCAGCTTCTCCTTGACCAGATCCAGGTAAGTTTTTGTTGCATTCAACTGACGCCGGTGACCACATTAGTAGTTTTCTGGAAAGAATACATGTAGTATACTTTTCTCGCTGGTTTGCTCACCTAAAGTCGGTCATTCTTTTTAACAAGCTGTCCGAATTTTTTTTTTCAAAAAAAAACCCATTAAACCCTCAACTTTTCTTCTTTCGACTCTTTTCTCCTACACCAGTTGACATATTTCTCTCTTTCAGTCCATGAACTATTTTAGTTTCTAACTTTGGTTCATAATATTTTATTTTGTCGTGTTTGGTCATCCACAAATTTCAATATGGTAACTTTGTTCCTTTTGTTTTATTTTGTCCTTTTTTATCATCAAACTATATAAATATAAATATATATATATATTTATTTATTTATTTATTGCAAGTTTGGTCATTTTCACTAAAAACATGTTTTAGACTATTTTTTAGTCTGAATGACAAGGATATTTTTGACACTTCAAGTTTTTTTTCCTACACACTATTGAGTCATTCCTAAACCCTCTAGTGTGTAGGGAAAAAAGCTTGAAGTGCCAAAAGTACCCTTATCATTCCCGTTAAAGAATAGTCTAAAAACATGTTTTTAGTGAAAATGACCAAAAAAAAAAGTTTGAGGACCAAAAAAGACAAAATAAAATAATATGGATCAAAATTACTATATTGAAATTTGTAGATGACGAAAGACGACAAAAAAAAACATAATGGACCAAACTTTGAAAACCAAAATAGTTTATGAACCATAGGTGACATTTAGTCTTGACTTACACTAAGCAAGTTTGTGTGAAGTCCATGTACAAGAAGTACATCTCCGATTTCCTAATCACTTGGAGTTCGTACTTTACCTTTTCCACAAATGAGTGCACTATTTCCATCTCCATATGTTACTTTCCCCATATACATACTTGCAAAATTCACAAAATTAGATCTTATTCCAGTCATGTATCTTGAACAACCACTATCTAAAAATCAAGTTAAGTGATCATTTTTTCTCAAAGTAGTAAAGACAAACTTATAGTCTTCAAAATCTCTCTTTACCCAAATTTGTTTAGTTAAAGATTTGAGTATTTTCTAGTTTACCTCACCTTTAGGAAAATTTACACCCAACAATGTAACTTGATTGATGGTGCTTTGAATCTTTGTGTAAAAATCTCCTACATTTTCATCCTCGTCCATATGAAGTGCCTCAAATGCAAACATTAACTGTTGAATCTTCACCTTTTTCACATTTGTAGCTCCCTCGAAGATAGTAACAAGAATGCCCCAAGCAGGTTTGAAAGAAGCACATACTAAGATCTTTGCGGACTGTTCTGGTGCAACAAAAGCAGCAATCGCATTCAAACCTTTTTTATTCCAACCATACTCTATCAACTATATTTCGTAGATAGGTGATCATGTGAGACTTCTAGTATGTATAGTTAGTCTCATTGAGCATGGGAATTTTGTAATTGCTCTCCATCTTTACATAACAATTGAAATTTAATTATCACCAATAATGAGAAACAATAAATATAGAGACAAAGGAATTTTTATGAGAAATTCCAAATTGGGAAAAACCTTGGGTTGTCAAACAACCATAAATCTAAGTTCACCATCCTCCTTTAACGAATACAACTTCGGTCTAACAATTACAGGTTGAACCCTAACTACTAGACAAAAAATGATTACATCATCAAACATTTCATGAGCCCAATTACAAACCCGCTGATTACCTATCCCCAAGCCTATTAGCTACCTCAGATCACTTTTTTTTAGGTGATCAGAGACTTGGAATTATACAAGAACTCTACTATCTATTACAAAGAAATTTGTTTTCTTCTCTCAAGGGTTGCAAAATAATGTTAGTACATATTCTATATAGAGAGGATAGTGAACTTAGATTTCCGTTCGTCAATTCCATCACAGAGTCCTAACTGGACTTTGGATACAACCTTGATCCCTTCAGTGGCAAGGTTCTATACAAACTCTTCTTTTATTCTCCAAACGTTGATTCCAAGTAGAACTCCGAGATAAAGCACTTCAGCTACAATTATCCTTAATTTACAATCATATTTATGATAAACAACAACAATAAAATATCATAAATATAAAACATATCTTAGAAGATAAATAACTTGGGAATTATGCACAATTCATAATTATCAGAACATTACTATTGAATCAAAATATTTTTTGGGTTCAAGTATATATATTCTATCTTATAAATAGGCAAAAATACTATATAGTTAAAATTTTAAAATTGTACTATTTTATTAAAAATAATTAAATTAATAATAGAAACAATGAAAAGGAAAAAAAAAAACATAGACAACATAAATATATATATATATATATATATATATTTATATTCATTCAAGATTTCAGAGAGAATTTTCATTTTCACTACACCGATAGTTACATTTAAGGCAATTTAAAATGACTTCAATTGCAAAAACAATCGTCAGTAAAACATTTATCGGAAATTAAACAATGTCCATTGTATCCAATATTGTTTGTAAATATTCTACCTAATGGCCATTATTAAAATTCTATTAAAGATCAATCAAATTGACACTACAGTACTACTTTCGTCCCACAATATAATTTATTAACTGTCATTTCAAATAGATTAAGATATATTAAATGTAATTATGTTATGTCCAAAATACCGCTCTTCTCTCTCTTGAATAATTACACTTTTCTTTCTTTACAATAAATGAATGGGTATATCAAGGAAGGGTAGGAATGAAAAAAAATCATCATAACGATGCATTAAGAATTGCAAAACAACTTATATTGTGGGACAAATAAAACACCCTTGAACAACTTATATTTTGGGAATGGAGGGACAATTTTCAATTGTCATGAACTCATTAATGTCAATTGATTAATTGCCACTATAAATATATATTGAGAATTGAAATAGGAACGATTAGCTAGTATTTGTCATTAAAAGCGATATTTGGCATAGTGTCTCTGGATTAAATTAAAAATAGGGAAGTAATAAAAATTGTAATTCTTGCCAAATATACAATCAAATAATTACAATTTTTGTGCTCATTAC
>JAOXNR010000029.1:13401641-13451577 GCA_028571225.1 Parsonsia alboflavescens
GGGTTTCGCCTGTGTGGCGGGGGTGAGCTCCATTCCAGGGCCCCCCGTCCGGGACTTCCCCCGTTATTCCAAAAAAATTTTTAACATTAATTTTCTAAAAAAAAAAATACTACAAATTTTCCATACAAAATCTTTCTATTTCTGCCCATATACATAAAAGTATAATTGTTAACTAATTAACTTCCCATGCACACAATCTTCCTCAGCTGTTGCATGCTATTCAAGTGGCAGATAAAACAGAGAAACCTCCAATTGATGGACTATTTGAAGATGTCTATCATGAGAAGCCACAAAATCTTCAGGAGCAGGAGAGATCACTTAAAGAAGCTATAAAGAAACACCCACAGGACTACCCTACGGATGTGCCTGCATAGTCTTTCAGCAACATTAGTGGATCGTTTACCTTTTCCTTCAGATAAATACATTGCCGTATAACGTCTCGTATTCTGGAGCCCAAACTGGGATCAAATTCAGGCAGACAAACTGTACATTAAATATTATTTTAATAATTTTACTTGGAAGTTTCTTTCTTTTTTCTCAATGACTAATTTTAACTTTAGAGGGAAGTCATAACCTTTGTTGGAGATGATCTACAATCATTGCATATCTATCTCTGATTTTCTTCCTTCTAAAATCTCCCATTCTATCCCTATTTTCTCACTTCTCTTCTTTTACTTTTATTTTTCTTCTCTTAAACTAGCTATTACTACTATTAACTATTTATCTAACGTTATGGTAAAAGTTTCGTACAAATCTCATAAATATTACACATACCTTTTTTCTTCTTTTAACGGTCCCGACTAGTTTTCTCGCAAATATTACACATACTTCTCTAACACACCATCTCTCCATTACACTTAAATTCTTATCAAAATTGTTTAACACGTTAAAATTTGGATAGAAATGGTGTGACATTATTCAAACCTTTCCACCATTATTCCAAGAAAAAAACAATTAAATCTTTCTCCTCTTTCCAATCATGTATAGTGTATATAAATACATTAATTCTACTTAATATATATTTATTTTATACTTTCCTTATATATATAATAGAATAAGGAATTACCAATTGAAATACAATAAGGAGTCATACATCAATCCCAAGTTGGATTAAATGCAGATGACTCTCTATATAATTGTCTATAAAAGGGTCCGTAATCACCAAACAAATATCCTTTCGAATCTTCTCTCTTTCTCTCTCTTTCTATCTTTTAACATCACTCTTTCTCTCTATATATCTGATTTTAGCATCAGAGAAGGATATTGGGAGACATCCTCTCCCGTGAGACTTCTATTCCTTGTAGGTTCTTTGGATAGCTCACAAGGTGATCTAGTCGGAGTTCGACCGGACCCCCATCGAAGAATTCCAGCTACATCATTTGGCGCCCACCGTTCCTTACCCAAATCTCTCCTTTTTCACAAAAAAACTCACATATAGCCACCAATAGATCCTCAAGGAAACATTCAAAAATCAACAAATGTGCCTTCCATAGAGAGAGAGAGAAACAAAGACAAATAAGCAAGCATGATGAAAGAGTATTTGAAACCCACATCCCTGCACAGAATGGATAAGAGTCGATCCTACCTAGTGGCCAACAATGTAATACACACAAGGCTGCAGTATGTGCCGAATCCAAAGTTTGCCGAATCCTGAGGTGGTTGAATCTTGAGTTTTAAAGTTCTTATTTACAAAAGACCGAAACATAGGTCAAACCCAGAGTTGGTCGAATAATAAGTTGGTCGATTCCTAAGTTGGTGGAATCTTGAGTTTTAAAGTTTTTTACAAAACAAGGCCGAATCATAGGTCAATTCTTGAGTTTTAAAGACCTCATTTACACAAGGCCTAAACATTGGCTAAATCATAAGTTTAAATGCCTCATTTACACAAAGTCGAAACATAGGCCGAATCATGAGTTTAAAGGCCGCATCATAAACCAAAACATAAGTTGAAAGGTTATAATCACACCAAGCCGCAACATGAGCATAAAGGCCATAATGAACACAAGGCAAAACACGAGATTGCACAAACCATGTAACCACAAAGTATACCTTTTTACATCACACTCCCACATTTCTTGCTCATTACACATACGAACAATTTTTGTTCCCTTTTAACTAAATTTCTGGTTATGGTCGATCATAATATTATTTCTTTTATTAATTTTTAGGGAACACTTAGAGTGTATAAATACACTATTTCCTTCATCAATATTTCTTTTTATTAATTTTTCGAGAACGTTTATAGTGTATAAATACACTGATCCCTTTTCATTATTTATTTTTATTTTTTAGGAAATGCTTATAATGTATAAATACACTAATTCTATTTAATATATATTTATTTTTGTACTTCTTCTATATATAATAGAATAAGAAATTACCAATTAAAATACAATCAGGAGTCATACATCAATCCCACATCGGATTAAATACAAAGGACTCTCTATATGATTATCTATAAAAGAGTCTGCAATCAACATAACAGGTATCCTCTCGGATCTTCTCTTTTCCTGTCTTTTAACATCACACTTTCTCACTATATCTGACTCTCTAAACGGTTAAATTTCCTTCAAATCTCTAAACATACTTTTACTCCCACACATATGTAGACCTGTTTATTTGGACTTGGACTCATGGATCCTCCATATATATGGACTATGTTGGATTAGGATTTTGATAACCCATTTAGAATTGGGCCCTCGAGGGTTGCATCCACTTGGATGAGGGTCGGGCTGGGTTGGCCTATCGAGCCGAAAGGATTTTAAGACCATTAAAAAAAAGGTTACTTTCTACCCAATTGATTATTGACTAGTCTGAATGAAGACCGACAATTGACAAAAACAACAACGCTCGCACCTTTTCCCCCTTGTGACCCCGTCTCTCCCTATTTTTAAATTCCCTTGAGAAAAAAAAAAAAACCTAGCCTCGGCAGCCAATCTACCGCCTCCTGTTTGGATGAAGTGGTTAGAGATGGATGAGGCAACAGCTCACTCTCCAGTGTATTGATTGCTCTGTTAGAGAAGATCCAAACAAACCAGAAATTTGAGCCTCGAGCTCAGGAGTCAATCACTCCCGCATCAAAATTCAACTCCAATTCAAATTTTAACTCCAGCTCCTACCTCTGTACTCCTCTTTCATCACCTTTAACCTCCTCTTGGCATATGGCATTTTCTTCTATCCTCTTCCCCTTCCAAAACTGAACCTACGATTCAACTATATTCTTCGACTTCGAATTACCTCCCAAATCCTAAACTCCATATATCTTCACAAACATAAAACATAAAATCTCCTCGAAACAAATTATTGTATGGAAAAGACTTAGTTCAAATAACCACTTTCTTCCTATCAAATCAGCAATAAAAAAATTAAATCAAAATTATGAAAGGGAAAAAAAATTTAAAAACCTAGGGAAATAAGTTGAAAACAAAAGTTATCTTTCAGAAAATGAATGGCTATTCCGAACAAAGAGGAAGAGTGGAAAGAAGATAGAACAAGAATTTAGGAAATTCTAGAAAGATGAAAAATGCCAGAAATAATAAAGAGAGTAAAATATTTGTAAAAATATTCATAAATTAAAATATTTTAAAAAATATCTGGGGCCATGGATTTAAAGAAGGTTGAGCTGGACTTCAATATTTATCATCCCTTCAAAATTAGAATTGGACGATCCTATCTAATCCACTTTGAATGGGCATACGCGGGCTTGAAATGGACTTGTCCATGTTGACATATCTACACATATGACTTGACTGGCTATAAAGTCGAGAGTAGTCCTATCCGAAATCTCACTCTAAACCTTCATATTTGAATAATTGCATGTTGAGTGTGGGCCTTTGACGAACTGACTAATAGATATAATTCTTACAAAATTCGTCTCTTACCCAACCTATATTTATACATTTACAAAAAGAAAAAAAAATTTTTTTTGCTATGTCTTAAACTCCTTTTTAAGTCGACTATACTTGAGCCCCAAACTTGAATCATTTCTTTTTTCTTATGGTCTTGTTTTGACCGATTCATCCTTTTCTTTATACTTTTCCTTTATTCTTTTGGTGGGGCAGGAAGCACCATGATCAAAATATCACACCAGAACTTTGTCAAGATTATGAATGCAGTACATATGAAGAACCTCAAAATTCCATTGAACAAATCCCACATCATCTATTTTGTATAATAGTTCTCCTTGTGTGATCTTCCATTAAAAATTCCAAAGCCTCCACAAGATAAGTTACACTAACTGTTCTTTTGCTATATTTGTTTGATTGATTCAGATCATTAATTTAAATATAATATTAACTTAATTTTTGATAATTGATAAGTGATAATACTTGAAATCGAGAAGTCACGAGTTGGAGACATATCGAGATTAATTAAGTGAGGAACCACTATTAATCCTTAGGAGGATGGAGGTTTAGGAGAGGTTAAGGGAGGGATGGGTAAAAAAAAATTTTAATAAAAAAATATAATATTATGCAACATTATTATTATTATTATTATTATTATTGAATCTTTTTCCCTTACACTATATCCTTTAGTGTAAAAAGCTTCTACTACCCCTAAAATAAGTGGTGTGTACAAATTAGAATTGGAAACTGGGGGTGGGGCTGAGGGAAACGGAGATTGGAGAGTGTGGAGAATAGGACGAAAAGGTTGAGTTCCTCTAGCGAGATGGTCCAAGCCATCCTGTCAAAGTGGGAGGGACTGTTGAAGTGAGGACTAGCTGGGGAACTGATCAATCGAGGGCCCACAAGTGTCCAAGGCAGTGCTGGGTAGGAAGTCCGGAAATTAAATGGACAAGAGTGTCCCTTAAGAACAGGACAGTGAGACTCATGTGACTGCTTTCTGTCGGGATTTAATATTCAAACTGGATACAAGGATTGGTTTGGACAGGTACTGTAAATTGGAGGGTAAAAACCAAAATATAGGAAAAATTCAAGGGTACATTGCTCTTTTTACCCTCATCTTTCATATTAAAACTTTCTTATGATCAATTTTCATTTGGAGTAAATTTTTTCTCCTACTTTTGTCATGTGCAACTCATTCACGCCAATAAATGTTATTTCCTAAACAACTATAAGTCGACATACATGATATAAATGGATGCACATCTTAATTAATATGTTTCTAGAAATATAGATGAGGATTGATGTCCTCTGATGCCAAAAAAATTTCTCTCGATTGATTGCCTATATACCTTCGATACAGACATTTGGCCTTTGTGAGAAGTACTCTCCTCTCTATTGATCAAGTAGTTGAACACTAGATTAGAATAAGTTGTCAATGAAAGTGTCAATCGAGATCGATCCTACCATCAATAACGGTTGATGTTAACCTAGCGCAACCCAACCCCATGAGAGGTTAGGGACGGGATCAGGTGAATCATTTAAAATTTTATTTTTCATTTTTTATTTTTGAAATTATAATACTAATGGTGAAGGATTTCAAAAAATAAAAAAAATATAAAAAATGGAATCAAGTTTTTTAGTAAAATTATATTCTATTTATATTAAAAGAAAGAAGTCAACGTAAACTAAAAATCATGAGCTAAAAAAAATACAAAAATTATTACCTCAGAAAAAGTAAAATTTGTAACTGAAAAAATAAATTAAAAATAGACATAAATTACCTTTGAAGAAAAGACAAAAACAAATTGAAAATACAAACCAAATAAATAATTTATCAATACAAATTATTATTGATTCTTCAATCATCACATTCCAAAATAAGTAACAATCCTATCTAAATAACAAGAGTCAAAACAAATCAAATTCATCATAAATAGGAGAACTTGATTCTCCCACACTACTAGATACAAGAGGAACTAGACTCCCCATGTTGAAGAACATTAGAATCAGCTTTAGATATATTTATCTTTACCTCATTATCCTCAACTAAATAATAATAAAAAATGAATAAAAAAAATGAACGAAAGAATCAATATATAGTTTATAGCTATTAAAGAACAACAATTTGCATTCATAAGTAAGACCAAAACAACATATACGGTAGGATTTCTAGAAAACCAGTTTAGCAAATTATGAGTGCATATTAGAGTTTTCACTTTCTTGGGAAGAGTAGAAGATCTGTACTTGGTTAAAACTCTTGATTCTATTCTAAATGAAAATTCTAAAGTAGCAATAGTAATTGGAATACTAAGTACATCATGTGCCACAATTGATAGTGAATGATATTTTTTCCTTATCTCCCATATTTAATAACATCCAAATCTTAATATTGCTCATAATGAAGCTTTATCGCTTCAAGAAACAGATCAAATTCAGATTTACTTGCATCTGAAATTAATTCATTCTCAAATTCTTTAAATTTCTACAAAAACAAAAAATTAATGGAATCAATTTCAACATATAAGTTTAGACAAACTCATTGAATAATTAAAAATTTTCAGTTTTTTAATAAAGTTTGATAGATTAATACGTTATAAATACAAGTACAAAAAGGGTATAAATAAAAAATTACATTAAAGAGTTTTGAACCTTATGACTTCCTCCCCTCTGGCATAAACTAGAAGAACTTGGAGTAATAACTAGACTTGGACTGCTTTTATAATGTTCAAAATATTTATACAACTTAAACCTCACATTTTCTAATTTATCAACTGTTCATAAACTTTTTTTTTTTTTTTAATCTTAAAAATTGAAGCTTCATCCTTGAATCGAAAGCTGTTCCAAAAGCAGGACGTATGCTATAGTCCTTCCAATAGTTATCAAATTTCACCTTCATTTTCATTGACTTCTCTTATTACTTCATCATTGTGCATATTTTCTTCTAATATGAGCTCAATGTTGTAAACTTAAATGAAACTAAGCACAGCATTTGGAGACAACAGAGACAAGAATTCCTTTATCTGTGTTAACAGGTATATTAGTTTTTTAAAAAAAGACCAATAATTTTGAGCAGAAAAAGAATAAGAGGTTTAGGGATAACTATAAATGTTTACATAATGGTGAAAATAATCGACTAATTTTTGCCATATGAATAGCCCTAACAATGAATGATGAATCCACAGGTTCAATCTATTGTAAAAAATACTAAACTTTGCGCCACCATGGTCTAATTCCAAACAGGTTCATCTCATCTGACTTGAATGAATCATAAGTCCAATACCAATTTTTCAATTCATTTTCCATAAATTCAGCAGGCAATCTTGGAAGGAATCATAAGGAAACAAAAAGCACAACAGTATCCCTGAAAACCTTATAATCAATTTGAAGCTAATAGCACAATTTCGTTACTTCCGATGACTGAGAAGTTAAATAGTACCCCAGAAATTGTCTAAAATCCAATTAAGCTACAATTCTATGAAACTTTTCAATTAAAACAAGAAGCATATTCATTCAAAGAAAAGAAGAAAAAAAAAATGCATTGGGGTAGCTTAGAGAAAGAAAGCCGAAGAAAAGTACAATCGATACTATCAATCTAGTTACTATTAACATAGAATATGACAAATCTCGTTTCCTTGAAAATGCAAACTAAAAGCAGACTCCGTGAGCTTTCAAGAATAAAAGTAGAGAGAGGAACACTTACGGCATTTTCAGACCGTTTCGACTATAAAAAATTGTCAATTCCAACAATTGAGTATGTGCAGGGATATTTGCGCCGCTAGCCTATTTTCTGGCGGTTTTCCACAACTGCCAATATAACTGCTAATAATTTTTTTGGTGGTTTTCCTTCGTCAGTAATCAAAGGACACTTCTCCCCCACATCCCTTTTTTGGAGGTGTATTTAATCATTTTCTGGCTGACACCTCCTTTTCTGGAGTTTATTTTATTCCTTTTTTCGTGAAATTAAACTGTCAAAATATTATTGCAACATTCTCAATTATTTATTTTCTGGCAGTTTTGTTATACTATTCTGGCAGATAGAGTTCATCAGAAAATCAATATCATAATTTATTAAGCTTAATTTTATGGTTGTTTTTATGTAATATACTGACGTCTTTAAACCTCTAGAAAATGAATTATTATGATTTCATAAAAAGAGTTTACTAGCTATTTTATTAGGCTTTTTTGGCATTTCTTAACCCCTAGAAAAAATAAATAAAATTACTTAGTTTTCTTGAGGATGTGGCTTAGTTTTCTGACAATTGTTAAAAAGCTAGAAAAAGAAAGCACAATTTCATTAGATTTTTTTTTTCCACTGGCATTTGTAAACCGCCACTATAATTTATAAGTTTTTTTAAAATATTAAATAAAAAATTTTATCCTAGAGGTTTTATTTGTTTCTAGAAACACAGTAAAATATTTTTAAATATTACAAATATTTTTTTGATAGTCAAAAAACAATATACAAAGCAGAATCATAAAAAAAAAGTTCTTTATCATTCACGAAATAATAAATAATCCCAACTACATCTATAGATATTTCAAAAACCAATGACAAACGTAAAGAATTTTTAAAGTACTAAAAATCCAAATCATTCTGCCAATCTAACTAAAAATGTAATTCATTTTGCCAAGTATCATTTTGCATCCAATACAGAGAAAAAAAGGGGGTAAAAAACCAACTGTCTGACCCTCACTCCATACTACCTCTTATATCTTGATTCATTTTTTATGCATAACTTACAAAAGAAGTAGGCCTAAATCCCATAGGTAACAATGCATCATGTGTTTGAAAGATGTAGATATAGAATGTTAGATAAGAATTGCATACCCTTAAATCTAAAGAAAAAAAAGTTAATGACATTTTATTAAGGAATAAAGTCCTATTAATTTGAGGTGATGAAGATCGGCCACTTGATCTTGCACAAAGTTAAAGAATTTATATGTCACATTATTGGATTTTGTGTCTATCGTGCTTGTTTAGGTTGTTTTATTTTATCTAGAAGAATACCCAATAATAATTCCTATTTTCTTGAATCTAAATGCTAACTGAAAATTTTGGGGGGGAAGTTTATAATAGATATGCCAAGAAACAAAGCGGCTGTAGAAATATGAATGCTCCATATTATATGAACTGTCCAAAATGACTGATCCAAAAATTATTGCTATATACAACAAGACATATATTGGAAAATAAGCTCTCAATCAAGCTCATTAATAGCCATTCTTAATTTATATGCATAAGATTAAATTGACAATTAAAATAGTTCAGAGAAAGTATATCTGTTTAAAAAATAAATTAGCAATCTATTTTGAGTTTAAAAAAAAAAAGGGAAAAAGTTGGATGATAAATAGACTAGCCAAATCTCTCAGAACCTCTCCACCTATATGTTGGAGTACATACTTCATAGACAAATGCAAGTTTGAAATCTCTTTTTCTTGTCTTGGCACCACCTCATTCAACCTTTTGTTGTATTCTCTCGAACTCTTAATCTCCTCACTGTGTTCATTCACATTTGAATATCCTTGACTTGAGCACACACCACAACTTGAACTCCCAAAGACTTGACTGGACGTCAGACTCATTACTGTGCCATGAACCCTACCAGGTTGTTCTTTTCCAGGTACTCTACCCAAAGAGTCATCAGGGGAAAAGGCCTTAGGGTAGCTTTTTTCTTTATATTCCTTCATTTGTCGTTGTAAAAAAAATCTTTAGCATCACTCGCAATTCTTTCTACAATTCTTCATCTTCGAATACCTGCCCTTCTTCTTTTGGAAATTTGTTTAAATCAAAATCAACTGTTGTAGGTGCATCAAATCAATTTTTGAATGTTTTAGAGAGGAAACTTCATTGTCCAATTGCTTGGAATCTTCGATACCCATCATGTCTTCTTCAATACTTTATGAGTCTTCAATTATTAAATCATCAAATTTTTCTTCTGAATCCTTCCATTACCGCTCTTCATTAGAAAGCTTTCATCTTTGGTCTGGCTTGTTTCTTCCACACTCATTGAGTTTTCTCGAATATTGAAAGAGTCTTCGATTATTTCATCTCTAATCATTTTTTATGATTTCTCTTCCCGTTCAAGAGAATTCTTCATTGATAAGTTTTTTATTGAAAAAAGATAAAGTGTAAAAAATGAATTTATATCCTTATTTTTGAGAGGGATTAATTAAAAAAATTAAAAAGAAAAATGTGTTTTTTTAATGTTTGGCCTTAAAAGCATTTTTAAGATATAAGTTTTGTTTTCATACTGATTTTATTGTAAAATGGATTAAGAAATTTTGATATTAAATGATTTGGTTTTCTTGGATGGTTGTGGATTGTGAACCCTTGCCTCAAGGGAATATACTGATGGTTAGACCCAAGATCTAGTGCCGTTAACAAAGGATTGTGAATATTATTGTGACATTGATATTGAGATTGTAACCGTATGGTCATTGTGATTTATGACAACCTAAAAAGAAATCAAAAGAATTGTTTTGGTAGAGGGGTGTTTTGAAATGAGATTTGGAATAAAAGATTCTATTTGAACTATTCGTTTATGTAATAAACCCCCTCTCTTGAGTTTTGAATATTTGGTTATTTTTTGTTAAATTGTCTCTTGACAAGAGAAATTGTTTTGAAATACTTGATCTATCTATCAATGAGATTTTGTTACTTATTGGGCTCGTAGCTCATAAAATTTTTTGTTTCCTTTTTACCAACATTTTTCAAGTTATGTGGATTATGCCTAGATCTTGGGTTGAAGGATGTGTGGGACAATTTGTTTTGTTATTGACTTTTATTTAAAGATTGTTTGAGATTTGTATTTGGTTTGAAATAAATTGTTGATACATTTGATAGTTATTTGAGAATAAGTTTGAAACAGTTGATGGTTCATTATGTAAACATAGAGAAATGAATTATTGTATTCTTGATTTATTAAATGTTAAGGATGGATTTGAACTTCTTTTACCTTTGCATATTTGTGAGTTTCTCATGAGTGTGTGGTTTTGTCATCTCTTGGGCTTGGCCCCGGGGCATAACAATTTAATGGTATCAGAGAAAGGTTATGATCTAATAGTGGGAGTAGCGAAGTATAAATTGCATTGATATAATTAATTTGTTGACGGATATTTTGGTTTGTTCTTTTTTATCATTTATGTGAAGACTTTTTGCATGAGTATTTGACAGTTCTAGAGGAATAGAAGTGTTATTGGAACTTATTGATAATGAAGTTTTATCTGTTTGGTGACTAATTGATACTTCAATCGGTAAAGGTGTAGACATTTGATAAGTGGTATAGGACAAATGGTACAAAATAAGTTGTATGTCATAAGATAGAAGTTGGATGAAAATTTGTTAGTGCTAGAAAATAAGAATCTGATATACTCTTGGTATTGTTTTATTCATTTAACATTATGCAAATGTGAATTATATTATAAGCAGAT
The DNA here is from genome assembly GCA_028571225.1 of Parsonsia alboflavescens. NCBI lineage: Eukaryota > Viridiplantae > Streptophyta > Magnoliopsida > Gentianales > Apocynaceae > Parsonsia > Parsonsia alboflavescens. The sequence continues at coordinate 13,412,918 of JAOXNR010000029.1, forward strand.
AGAATTTTGGAATATTGAGAAGATAGGAATTTAATTTTCTTTGTACCTTTCCTAATAATATTGTGAATTATGGGCATTCTGAAATTATGAAGCAAAATTAAATACTTTTGAGGATAGGACTGTGGACATCTTAGAGAAAGCAATTATTTAAGAAAATTTATGAATATTTCTCATTTCATTTAATGTCTCATAAGTTCATAGTTTTGTTGGATTGGGTGAAACATATTGGAGATTTGTATAAGGTTTGATGATTTCTTTAACTAAAGATTTTGGAAATTTTTGTCACATAAGATAAGGAAGATTGATAGAATTTAAGAAATTTCTAATTGACAATACCTTTTAATTTGGGAAAATAAATGTTATATTGGATTTGTTTCTTGAGAAAGATTGATCTTAATGATATGAAGCTATAATCAGTTTACTATTGATTGATATTACAGCATTTGAGGGGATTAAAAATAAGAGGTAGAATGTTAGACTTTGGATCACTGTTGACTAATTTACTGTTGTAACCAAATTTGATTGAAAGGGTTAAATTTTGAATTACAATTTTGAGACTAATATTTTGATTATCTTTCGAATTCATGATGGTGGTTCATTAAGATTTGAAGATCGGCGATGTATCTTTAGGACATTGAATTAGAGACACTTTTTAGGCATTAAATATGGACTTTGTTTTGGGTTACTTAATACTTTTCAAGGTAATGAGACAACACAGGTGATTGTTGAATGACTCATTAATTTGCTCATTTTATAGCTTTAAGTTGATGATACTTTAGAAGAGTTGACGATATTATATAATAAGGAAATTATTGAGTTGTATGGAATGCCATTGGCAATGTTTTTTTATTGTAATGCAAGGTTTCTGGAGGAATTTTGGAGAATTTCAAATAATTAAACTTAAAGTATTTGATACTTGTGTGGATAGTATACAAATTTTGGGGATAGGTTAATTTGTTTCATTGGTCTAATAAGAATTTGGATGAACACTTACATTCGGTAGAATTTGACTTTCAATCTAAGCATTTAATGGCTATTCGGAGAAAGAGAAGTAATATTAGAATTAGAATTTTAGATTAAGTATATAGAAATATTTGAGTAGTGTGCGACAAGTTTAGAGGACCAAACTTATTTTAAGAGGGTGAGAATGTGAATACCCAATCCAAAATGAATTGGACTTATTTTATTTGTTTTATTATCTATTTGGCCATAAGTTTTGAGTTAAAAAAAAAAAAAAAGGGAGAAATAAAGCCCATTAGACTTTTTTAATAACCCTAGGTTGTTTTACGTTAAAGCATCAAAAACTTTTGTAGAGAGATAGAAGGCATTATGGAGTTGGAGAAGATAGGAGAAGTTGCCTTTCGATTTTCCACGAATTAGAGGTAAGGTTTTTGGTTAATTTTATTTTAATATTGCATTTTAGGAAATTATGGGGTAGAATCTGTTTAGTTTTTATAGCCACCGGTCGCTGTTCGACAACCTTGCAACTGCAATATTGGTATCAAAAGATTTCTCTCTTCAAGATGAATCCATAGAATTTTGAGTCACTCAATTTCGATTAGTAGATAGAAAGTTATGAATTTTTAAAGTTTTTGTGAAGTTTTGATAAAAATTTGTGGAAGATGAACAGTGTTCGTGCGAAGCTCACTCTCAGGCTGAATTTGCTTGGGAGAGTGTTGCTCACCCTTAAGTCAGAATATTATGAAATGTTTAGATATTGTTTCTGAGTTTATTTTTCTATTTTATGTTATAATTGCATAATTTTTGTAGGTGAGAATTATTTTATATTAATTTCTCAATACGAGATATTTTTCTAGAGAGTGAGAGTAAAATTTTCCAAAATTTTTTAGAAATTATATTTTAATAATAGGGTTCATAATAAAGAATTGGGTTTTAGCCTATTTAATCCCACAAGTTTGGATCAAAAAGCAGTTCGGTCCCTTAAGGTTTTTTTTTTTTTCAGTCATAACGATTCCTCACATTTTTACGGATAGTTGGAATGGTTCCAACTACCAATTTCCAGCCACTCACACGGCGGAGCCGGTCATGTGCATTACATGTAAGGGGTAAAAACATCATTCCACCATGAAACGATGTTGGTTTTCTTTGAAGTTGGGTAAACAAAAAAAAAAATTACAGGTAGGCAACCTCTCGCTTTCCAAAACCACTGCCAACAAGCCCATCGGCAATGTCCATCTGCAACCCACCCCACCTTAGACCTTCGACTTAAATAAATACTCCACTCTGTCTCTAACGAGTAAGCATTGACCCTTTCAATTTTAACGAGTAAGGATTAAGCCCATTTTTGAAGTTATCTTCTCAATTATGTAATGTAAGTTTGTGGATAGAGACAGTGACACCAATTTGAGGTGGCGTTCCATCATGTCCTTGTTGCAAAGCTACAAATATCCGCTTCAAAAAAATTATGGATACAATTCAATTCAATAGCAAAATAGTAGATATTCATAGTACATTATTCTTTTAAGTTTTTGAAATCGGTTCCATTCAAGAACAACGATGAGGGTTCTCTTTGTTTCTTCCAACTCCTCTTCGGTTCCTCTAAATCTTGCCAAGAATGTCCATAAAAGGTCATTAGATAATCCAGGTTCTTTCTCGTTCCATTTTCTTTCATCCTTGTTTCTATATTTATTAAAATTTCTTTCAAATGTTTTAAGGTTGTTGTAGGCATGGACCATGGGTAGCCTATTTCTCATCCATGGCGAGTCTCCATACCAGGTACCAAAAAGATAGAATTTTGGAACGATACAATACATATAAAGTCTTGATAAAATTGAAAGGCTCAATCCTTAGTTGTTAGAGATAGAGTGGAGTATTTATTTAAGGTCGGAGGGTTGAGGTAGGGTGGGTTGCAGATGGACTTTGTCGGTGGGCTTATTGGCAATGGCGTTGGAAGCGAGAGGCTGCCTGCCTGCCATTTTTAAAATTTCTTTTTTTTAAAAAAATCCAGATTCAAAGAAAAATAACGTCATATCACGATGGAATGACTATTTTATCCTTCATGTGCAATGCACGTGACTGACGCCGCCCTGTAAGCGGCCAAAAATTGATGGTTGAGACCATTTCGATTACCCATAAAAATGTGAAGGACCGTTATGGTTAAAAAAAACTTAAGGGAGTGAATTGTTTTTTGGCTCCAACTTGTGGGACTAAATCGATTAAATACCATTTAGAATTTCATAACCTAATTCTCTAAATGAAATATTTTCTCAAATGTTCAGAAAAATTGAGAGAAATTATAAAATAACTCACTTTATATTATTTTTAGTAAATTTTTATAGCTTTACGAGAATATTTAGTTTTGGATGGAAGGGTAGAATTTCATGCTTTGAAATTGAGAGCATTTTCTATATCTAATAACTATTTGTTTCTATATTAGATTGTTGGTTTTGGAGGTATTTGTGAATTAGAATAGTGAGGTAAGTAACTCAATCTTACTAGTTCCTTTTAAAAATGTGATTTTGTAATATTTTGCCTTAAAAGCATTTTTAGGTTATAAGTTTTGTTTTCATACTTATTTTATTGCCAAATGGATCAAGAAATTTTGGTAATAAATGATTTGGGCTTCTTGGATGGCTGTGGATTGTGAACCTGTGCCTTAGGGGAATATACTGATGGTTAGATTTGAGATCTAGTGTCGTTAATGGAGGATTGTGAATGTAATTGTGATTGTGAACTTATGATCATTGTGATATTGAGATTGTGACCGTATGACCATTGTGAATTTTTTATTGTGATTTGCGATAGTTTGAAAAGAAACAAAAAAAATTGTTTTGGTGTATGGGTGTTTTGAAATAAGATTTGGAATAAAATATTCTATTTGAACTATTCGTTTGTATAATGAACCCCCTTTATTAAGTTTTGAGTATTTGGTTATTTTTTGTTAAATCGTCTTTTGACAAGAGAAATTGTTTTGAAATACTTGATCCATCTATCAATAAGATTTTTTTACTAGCTCATAAAACTTTTTTTTTCCCCCCTTTTTACCTGCATTACCTACATTTTTCAGTTTACATGGATTATGCCTAAAGGAGATCTTGAGTTGAAGGATTGTGGAACAATTTGTTTTGTTAATGACTTTTATTTAAAGATTGTTAGAGATTTGTATTTGGTTTGAAATAAATTGTTGATACATTTTATAGATATCTGAGAATAAGTTTGAAATAGTTGATGGTTTATTTTGTAAACTTATGGAAATTAGTTTTTGTGGTTCCAATTTATTAAATGTTAAGGGTGGATTTGAACTTCTTTTAGCCTTGCATATCCGTGACCGTGAGTTTCTCATGGGTGTGCATATTGTCATGTTTTGGGCTTGGACTTGGGGAGTGACAATTAATGAAAAACCAAAAAGAATATGGAGGAGAGCAAGAAGGGAGAAGGAAAAGACTTGCATATTTAAGTGGTAACCATGACTGACATCCACAGTAATATTCAATCAGAGGGTGAGAGTGAGAGTAAACAAGAAAAAAAAACATATTGGATCTAAAAGTTTGAAGATATGTGGGAGATGTTTTTCAACTTTCAAGCTGATTGATCCAAATTTTTGAAGTTTGGGTAAGAGAATGGGTTGAACAAGTGGATTTTGAAACAATGCTTAGTTTTAAAAAGCTGGAAATAGGCCTTCCAAATACACCAATTTTAAGATTTGAGGAATTGAACTAAAAATTTTAAGATCTTATTTGGATTAACATTGTTCTACAATAAAAAATTACAAAATTAAGTATTTATTTTAATTAGTTATTTGTCGAATTTTCACTCCTCATCAAAAAAATCAAAATTTTTTAAAAACCTTAATTATCTAATAACCAAAGAAATCTCCTACATGACCTTTGACCACATATGAAAACTTTGTCTCCAAATCATCTCTATTAATCAAGTAAAACAAGTTTCTAATTAGATCTCACAACAAATAATCCCTTCTCCAAAAAACAAAGAAGACCCTTGAACATAGAAAAAGGAAAAGGATAATTTTCATATAGGAAAAAGACATTATTTTTCAACCAAATGACCTCGTGTGTTAAATAGAGTCAAAAAATAAGTTACTTCATGTGTTAGTGTCTGTTGTCCTATTCAATAGGAAAGTTGTTGCTTTGTGGGTGTGTTGTTCTATTTAATAGGGAAGTTAATAGTCTTTAGGAAAGTGGCAGCATAATGTTGTACATGGGTTGGTTTTTTCTTTAAGTATTTTCTAGCTTTGTAATGTTGTAGTACAACCTATATAATTGCTTGTTGATCATTGAATGAAATAAGAAGTGGCATTCATTCTTATCCGAGTGTTATCCTTTACTTTTAACAGTGGCATCAAAGCTAACAAAAATAGGGGTTGAGAGTTGAGAGTAAAACACATGAGCAGCGTGAAGTTGGAGCAAGTCTTCTTTGTCTAAATAGGGTTTATTTTTATAGTAGCAAAAAAAATGGCCTTAGAAACATTTGTTCAACCAGCTATTCCGCATTTTGAGGGTCACTATGACCATTGGAGCATGCTGATGGACAACTTCTTTCGTTCCCATGAATTTTGGGATGTTGTCATGAATAGTGTTGCCTAATTAGAAGATGAAGCTCAGTTGATAGCAGCACAACAAACAACTCATGAAGCGGCAAAGTTAAAAGACCTCAAAGCAAATAACAACTTGTTTCAAGCAATAGACAGGTCCATCATGGAGACAATCCTTTACAAGGATACTTCCAAGCAAATATGGGATTCCATTAAGAAGAAGTATCAAGGCTCTATAAGAGCAAGGAGGCAGTAGCTACAAGTGCTTGGTATAGAGTTTGAAAATCTACAGATGAAATCTGGAGAGTCAGTCACTGATTATTTTTCAAGAAAGATGGCAATCATCAACAAGATGTGAATCCATGATAACAAGATGTAGGACAGAGTCGTTATTGAAAAAATTCTTCAATCCTTGACACTAAAATCCAATTTTGTTGTTTGTGCCATAGAAAAAGCTAAGGATATTGAAGAACTTTCAATTGATGAATTTCAAGATTCTTTATTGGTTTATGAATAGGAACTCCAACACCAAGACAAAGAGGAACATGCATTGAATGTAGCAGCCAATTTAAAAGGTCTTAATTGTGGTAGAGTTAAAGGTAGAGGATTCCACCAATGCAATAGCATCATCAATCCAAGAATTGAAGGCTCTTCCTCTGATGATGCAAGAGGTAGAGGTCAAGGATGGTATCCAACTGGTTTCAAGCCAAAGCCAATAGACAAATCTAACGTTGAATGCTTTAGATGCCATAAGTATGGACACTACAAGTCTGAATGTAGAACCAATCTCCATCAACGTGTGGAAGCAACAAATTTTGCTGCAGCAAATGAAGAATGAGAGACACTCCTAATGGCATGTTAGGAGAAAGAGATATCTTCATCAAATTTATGGTACCTTGACACTGACTGTAGAAATCACATGTGTGGCAACAAGGAGGCATTTTCTTCAATCGATAATTCCCACCTCACCAAAGTGAAGCTTGGAGATGATTCTACCATTTCAGTCATATGAAAAGGTACTGTCCAAGTCTCTTCAATAGGGAAAATGCAGACCGTTAATGATGTTTTCTATGTTCCTAAATTGAAGATAAACCTTTTCAATCCCGATCAATTACTTGAGAAGGGGTATGAAATTGTACTTAAAGGTGGAGTTTGCAAGATTTATGATCAACAATAGAATTTGCTTGTTCAAGTTGATATGACGCCAAACAGAATGTTTCCTCTTCATCTTGATGATTCTACTCATGCTTGCTACATGACAAAATTAAAAGAGGAAGCATGGATTTGTCATTTCAGATATGGGCACCTTAATTTTGGTGGCTTGCAGGCACTACACCAAAAACAGATGGTGGAGGGACTTCCTCCAATCACAATCCTATCAGGAGTCTGTGAAGACTATGTTATCAGCAAACAACACCGAGCTTAGTTTCCACAAGGCAAAGTGTGGAGGGCTAAGAAGTAGCTTGAGCTGGTCCATTTAGACCTTTGCGGACCAATCTCACCAATTTCCAATGGAGTTAAACGTTATTTGATCACATTCATTGATGATTTCAGTCGAAAAGTGTGGGTGTATTTCTTGCAAGATAGATTCAAAGCTTTCAAGAGTTTCAAAAGTCTTGTTGAAAAGGAAAGTGGTAATTTTATTAAGGTTATTCATATTGATCGTAGAGAGGAGTACACATCTTAGGAGATTGATGATTTTTGTATGAAGCATGGAATTTGAAGGCAATTAATTGCAGCCTATACACCACAGCAAAATGGTGTATATCAGAGGAAGAATCGAACCATCCTCAACATGGTTCGGAGTCTATTGCGAAGAAGCAGAATTCCAAAGAAGTTTTGGCTCCAGGCAGTAAATTGGAGTGTCCATCTCCTGAACAGATGCCCCATTTTTGCTATTTTGAACAATGACTCCTGAAGAAGCTTGGAATGGATGGAGGCCAAAGGTTGATTACCTCAAAATTTTTGGGTGTATTGCATGTGCCCTTGTTGCAGAGCCAAAGAGAAAGAAGCTTGATGATAAGTTAGTAAAATGTGTTTTCCTTGATGTAAGTGATCAAACAAAAGCTTATAAACTCTATGATCCTGTGGCCAAGAAGATTATAATCAATCATGACGTGGACTTTGATCAAGAAAGGTTTTGGCCTTGGAATGATCAAGCTGAAGGTGTGGCACCAATTGTAGCTAATTTTAAAGAAATTTGGCAAGTAGGAAGAATAGCACAATTCGGCCTCAAATTCTGCAAATAATTGTAAGAATTCTGATCTTATTGTAGAAGAGGAGGTACAATCCAATTCTGAATTTGCCACAACACATGGTGAATGCCCCTAACGTCACCGACAAAGGCCGACATGGATGAAAGATTATTGGAGAACTTCAATTCAAACAAAATGAAGCAACAATGATTTTTTGTGACAACAATTCAGCCATTAAATTGTCAAAGAATCCAGTTCTACATGGGAGGAGCAAGCACATAGATGTGAGATATCATTTCTTGAGGGATCTTACAAAGGATGGTGTAATTGATCTTGTTTTCTGCAGAAGTAAAGATCAGCTTGTTGATTTGTTTACCAAGCAACTCAAAATTGCAGCGTTTCAGACACTGAGAGAACTTCTTGGAGTTTGTTCAATATGTGTCCCAAATTAATGGAGGGTTAGTTCTTGTGAGTTTAAGGGAGGGAATGTTAGATAGATTCAAAAATAAGTTACTTCACATGTTAGTGTGTGCTATCCTATTCAATAGGAAAGTTGTTGCTTAGTGGGTGTGCTGTTCTATTCAATACGAAAGTTAATTTAGTGGGTCCTAGTCTTCAAGAAAGTGGTAGCATAATGTTGTACGTGTTTTTGTTTTTTTTTTTTTTTAACTATTTTCTATCTTTGTAATGTTGTATTTACAACTTATATAAAGGCTTGTTGATGAATGAATACTATAAGAGGTGACATTCATTCTTATGCAAGTGTTATCCCTTACTTTTAACAGTGAGATAGATCCAAGAGAAGGATAAGAGGGAAAAAAAAAGGTTCCCAAAGTGAGATGAAAGCTGCAGGAAATCAAAAACTTCTTCAAAAGAATAAGTTGTCTTTGACAAAACTAACTCTATTTTTCACTAGGCTAGTTCACATAGTCGAAAACAGGATTAGGTTAACTACCTAAGACATGAGCATCATCCTTATGAGCAGAACAGAGATTATTTTCAACTAATGAATATGAAGCAAATGAAGAACATCGTCTATAGTAAAAACTAAGATATTAATAAAGATTAGAAATAATAAGAGCAGATGGGAAACAGCAAAGGAAGACGAAGGAAGGGTTAGGATTGCAGTTGGAAAAAAAAAAACCTACAAAATGTCGAATGAGTTTTTTGATATTAAATCCAAAGTCATTCATTCTTTTAGAAGTGGGATTAGTCAATATTTGACCAAATGTAATTACACAGTTTTCTGAAAAACCAGATTATGGGTGTGTCCAAATGGACTTTTAAGAAACAAAAACACTCTTGTCCAATAGGCCACGAATAAATTGACCTTACCTAAATGAGGTAGTTGGGCCTCTCTGAGAGGCAGCTAGTTTCTGGGCCTAGAATTGGGCCGCCCAACCCCATACATGCAAATTTTCTGTTGGCGGCCGATTCTTTCTAGTCCAAACTCACCTTCAAACTGTGACCGATACCGCAGCTTCACTGGGCGTCGCTGCAGTCTTCTCCGTCATCTCCTGCCACTCTATGGTATCTGGATCCTGCTTAACAACCGCACCTGCTTCTATCACCTCCCCTTTCTCTTTTATACCTCCACCACCAAGTCCGGTCTCTCTCCCTTCCCACCACGGCTTCTGCTGTCTGCCATGCCGTCACCTGCACTGCCCCTCCCTTTGGACGCAAATAATCATACTACTGAATAGGTGATTCCTTTCGTTGCTTTTGATTTCTTTCCTTTTCTATTCCGTATATAGTTCTTAGTTTCAATGTTTGTTAGCAAAATAAGCAAAAGGGCACCTCATAAAATGATATCTCAACTGAAGACTTTGTTTAATTCTCCAATTGGTTGGGAAAAGCCTTCACCTTTGCATAACTCTCCTGATGTAATGTCATTGAGGTTTCAGTGCTCTGGTAACTCTGGACACCTTGGCAATAAGAATGATATAGCTGCTGAAATTTCTGAATGTCCTCCATCCCTTTCCGTTACTGCTAATCGAATCTCCCGGTTGGAGAGAAATAATGCTCAAGCTGCACTTTTTGATTACTTGCATTCTACTAGGGGCTTCATTTATACGGATGCGGAGTATATGAGTAAGAATTCACCTCGCTTTCTTCAGAATTTGGTCTCCAAAGTTCAAGTTGATAGAGATCAAGATGTTTTGAAGGCATTGTCAAAGTTCTTCAGATTTTCTCCTATCAATGAATTTGAACCATTTTTAGAGAGCTTGGGGTTGAGTCCATCTGAAGTCAGATCTCTGCTTCCAAAGGATTTGATATTTTTGGAAGATGATTGTTTATTACTTGATAACTTTCATGTGCTTTGTGACTATGGTATTCCACGAACTCAAATTGGGAAGATATACAAGGAAGCGACAACAGTATTTAGATATCAGTATGGAGTTTTGTTCATGAAATTGAGGGCTTATGAAACCTTCGGTTTTAATAGAACAATGGTTATAAAGTTGGTGACTTGCTGTCCTTTACTTTTGGTTGGTGATGTGAACAAAGACCTAGTAGCGGTTCTTGATAAGCTGAAGGCTGTGGGGCTTGAGAGCGACTGGATTGGATGCTATCTATCAAGTAAATACACCTACAACTGGACTAAGGCGTATGCCACTCTGATTTTTCTTGAAGAAGTTGGGTATGCAGGATTACAAATGCGGGACTTGATCATTAGAAATCCAGAATTACTATTTGAAGGTTTGGGGAAGCAGATCTATGCATTGATTGGTCGACTACTCAAATTGGGTCTTAAAATGAAAGAGGTATATTCTCTGTTTAGGAAAAGTCCTAAGATTCTGTCGCCAAAGTCTATTAAGAATCTCTCTGGTGCACTGTACTTCTTGGTTGAAATAGGAATGGAAGGTGAATATATTGCAAAAATTATGTCTGACAACTTGCAGCTTTTGGGTTCACATTCTCTGAAGGGGCCCAAAACTGTTTTGAAGAAGTTTAATGGTGATAGACAAAGGTTATGTGAAGCTATCAAGGAAAACCCTTTAGAATTGTTTTCTTTGGCTTCTAAGTCAGCTATTAGTGCCACTGAGAAAACTTATTCACAGAATCCTGGTATAAATTTGGATAAGATTACATTTTTGCGAAAGTTGGGTTATACTGATAACTCAGATGAGATGGCAAAAGCATTAAAGCAATTTAGAGGCAGAGGAGATCAATTACAAGAAAGGTTTGATTGCTTGGTTCAAGCTGGTTTCGACTGCAATGTTTTGTCAGATATGATTAGACAGGCCCCTACGGTGCTAAATCAAACAAAAGAGGTGCTTGTAAAGAAAATTTCTTTTCTGAAAAGTTCAGGGTATCCAATAGAATCTATTGTAACATTTCCTTCATACCTTTGCTATGATATGGGAAGAATCCAGAGGCGAATCTCAATGTATTTGTGGCTCAGGGAAAATGGTCTAGCAAAGCCCATGGTATCAGTAAGCACACTTCTTGCTTGTGCAGAATCACGCTTCATGAAATTCTTTGTTGACATTCATCCTCAAGGTCCATCAAAGTGGGAGGATTTGAAAAACTCATGACTGTTGAGTTAGATACATTTTGTATATCAAATCATTTTAGTGGCACACTTATGCTTTGGCTACAGTGCTACTTTTTGCTAATTGGTCTTATAATTTTATTCATTAGACATTCAGATAATCTTAGTATGGATATACATGTATGATCTGTAAAGCTTACCCTATACTAAAAAAATTTTCATTTTCTTTCTAATGGGTGGATTCTCAAAACATTTCCAATGCAAGGCCGAACATTTAGATTCTTTTCTTTCTTTTTTCTGAAGAATTGATTGTTTAGATTCTTTCTTTCTTTTTTCTAAAGAATTGATTGCATTAAATCCTTTTATAGAAAGTTCAAGCGTCCAATGCTCAAGCTGTGTATTTTTAGTATATTGATAAGTGGTATCCAGTTATGCTTGTTTTCCTTCAAGAGAGTAAATATCAGTTTATTTTCATGGGCTAGATGATCTTCACAAGTTTCTTTTATCAACCTGGACTTTAAGAATTTAGATAAATATAGCAGAGGCTTTGAGAATTTAGGTAAAGATAACAGATTTGGAGCATAGGATGATGAGAGATATTGAACCAGAAATTGTGACTCTGAACTTGAACCTTCTTCTTCTGGCTTATTATAAAACCTGAAGACATTTAATCAGGTAGTTAAAATGGAGCATCTGTGGTACTTAGAATGAGCAGTGTTGCATGGTTTCCAGGGAGTATGAGTAAGGATCCTGACATAGTCTTCATAATGGTTTTTCTTTAACACATCTCTGATTTCGTAGCAGCCTATTCAAGTGTATTGTAGGGGGGAATCATTATTTTTTATGTTCAATTCGTTTTTCCTTGTTTGAGTATAAGTTATAGACATCAATGCACAGAGAAATTTAAGAGAGATCAAAGGTGACATTGTTATATCTACTGTCTATAGTATTTTTAGACTTCTGAAAAATGCGCAGAACAAGGATTTTAGTGGTTTATTAACATTCCGGTTGTGTAGATTTAATCCAGTAATTTCGCATTATTTTGAAGGATTATGGAGTTTTTGGTGGTTTATTTCCAATTATATGTTGTTTCATTCTATATGATATTCATGTAACTGAGACACTTATATGTCATCAATTGTATCTCGTACAACTCTCTTGCTCTGTTCTATTTTTCAATTTTGTGTGTTTTGCATCTTGTACTTGAGTTCTATTTTGACATTTTTGCCTCTCCAAAATATCCTCTACTAAGTGATTCTAGTATTGACATTGGCGAGTTTGTAAGGTATTCCTGTTATGCAATGCATATATGAGCATATAACTGTTATCTACGAGTCTCTAGGATTCATCCATTGGAACATTTCCTTTGTACTTCTTTACATTGTGTTGGACCATTTTCCATATTGTATGTCAAGTTGCGAAGTGGGGGTCTTTTTTGACACATTTCTAGCTAATTTGTTTGCCAGTGGCTGCTGTTAGTTTATACCTGTATACGACTGGTATGTTCTTGTTATGCTAGATATTGAGATCTTGACCAAGGGCCTGATTGATTTTCCTTTTACTTATCAAAAACAGATGGTGAGAAGTTTTAATTTGATATTTCCCCAGTTGGGATGGACATTTTTTAGATTTATTTAGATATCATTGTGATTTTATTTTCATTTTCTTATACCACTCGATCCTGCATCGTAATACAAACAAATTAATAGCAAGGCCAAATAATAATCGATCCTATAAAAAATTGGTTCTAAATAAAAATTTAGTAATTGACAAGATTGGAAAATAAAATTGAAGTATTAAAAATCTATCGATTAAAAGAAAACTATCCAAAGATATGAGTTATCAATATTGAGTAGTTGATTTTAAAATGTATGGATTTACTTTTCGTAATGAGAAATAAAATCCATAATTTAATTAATTAAACCTACGTTTTAGTCAATAATATAGGCTTGCTTTAATTCATGTAATTTGATTCATACAATTCTCTATGGTCAAATAAAGTTATTAACCAAATTAAATTTAAACAATAATTTCTATTTGTGAGTTTATCAATCTTTGCAATAATATTTAAATCCTAATCGTATAATTAATCTAAATGATTAAACTAAATCAAAAAACACAATAAATAAAAACAAGACTTACGTAAATAGTCATTGAATCTTTAATAAAAAGAATTTCTCATAACTAATATATCCATAAAAACAGGCAATCATTTTGTTGCCGGAATGATCTTCGAATTGGAGGAGAATTTTTAGGAGTCGCATTGGAAAGAGTGAAGTGCTCTGAATTAGGTATTATGCTCAACTCCTGCTATGGTTGTTCGCTTTCTTATTTGTTTTTTTTTCCCTTGTTTTTAGTAATCCTTACCTCACAACAACCATTGACAAGTGTCTTCTCCTTGATGCCTCAACAGGAGGCAAGTACGTGTAAATATGACTTACAGATATATGAGTTAGTTGGGAGATTTTGGTTGATCAAAAGTGAAATAGACCGAAGGCTTTTGGTTTACTAAGAAGACTCCTGCTCCGTAAATGACTTTTGAAATTTGGAATCAGATATTAGTTAAATTTGAAAATCCTATTTAAACTTGTCAATTAGGGGTTTGGTTGATCAAAAGTGAAATAGACTGAAGGCTTGGTTTGCTAAGAAGACTTCTGCTCTGTAACTCCTGCAATTTGGAACCCTTCTGAAACAGATACTAGTTAAATTTGAAAATTGTATTTAAACTTGTAAATTAGGATTTAAATTCATGAGGGTCATAAGCTCCTTTTATATATATATATATATATGGATTGAATTAATTCAGGATTTAAATATCTCAATTAGAATTGAATTTTTGTGGACTGAGCCCACTTGGATGGGAACTAGGCCAAGCTAACCCACAGGACCAAAGGATTTTTTTATATGTAAAAAAAAAAGAAAATTACTTTTTGCCCTAAATCTATCTTCAAATTTCACACACGTACACACAAACCCACCTCTTCCCCTCCGTATCTTTCTTCTTCCTCTTCTCAATCTTGTTCTCCGTTATCTCCTCCTTCAACTCCTTTTTCCTCTTCTGGTAAGACTTCTTTATCTCTTTCTCCTTTGTCTCCTGCTCCAGTGTAGTCTTCTTTCGGGATACTTTAGACGAAGACACCCTGCGCATGCTCACCTGCTTCCAATTCCTACCCAACACCTTCCCAACGGTGACACCATCGTAGCTGGGCATTCCCATTGCCTTGTTAGGGTTGTCGGACGAGGTGATGGCCTGCTTCTTTGCAGATTGAATTTGGTCGTCCAAATCCATGTCGTCGGTGTCCATGTGCTCCTCGAAGGTGAAGGCAACCTAGAGAGACCACTTTCGCTTATAGGTTTTGCCGCCGAAACCTTCGTCTAGGCATCTGAAGCCTACAGTGCATGCCATCCCAAAACTCACTTTCTATTAATCAATCCAAATAACATTAAGAATTAAAATATTGTGGCCAACAATTTGAGTTTATACAGTAGTACTTCTTCAACATAGTTATCGTGAATAAAAAATATACGGAGACTCATGAGTCAGCCTATGGGCTTGGGAAGTTGGATTGGATTTGAATCCTTTAAAATTAAACTTAGATCCTATCTAATCCATTTTGAGTGGATTGGGATTGAGATGGGATAAGGCGATCCTTGACAGATATAATTGTATCGAACTTAGAGTGCAAACTAAAAGGGAAAAAAGCATTCATATTTTTCATGTTTATTTGTGGTTTCTATATCATAGTTACTCCTCCTGAGTAAAGATATTTTCCTTGATCTTTGTTTCTTGATTTACATATTTTATTTTTCATTTCTGGTGTTGCTTTAGCTCTTCATCGATGTGCATTAGTCTGCTTCAATTTCATGTAGCAGGAAAAACTCCACTGCTAATTTGAAGCGCGCAAGGGAAGAATCACTGCAGATGCTTTTTTTGGTGGAAATTCCCAAATATAACCAAATGGGTTGATCCAATTTCAATTTTATCCACTTTATGAAAATATTTCAATTCTACCTAATTGGGCTGCTCCAATTTCAACTTATACCCAAAAGTCAATTTTAACATTTTTGGATAATAAAAAGTATAATAGAAATGGAAGATTACTTCCTTACCTTTATACCCAAATTGAGATAAGGGCACAAACAATTCCTTTTCTTCCCATTTCGAGACTGACTCCCCACCTTCTTCACCGCCAAATAATCGAAACTCTCCAACTTCTCCACTCTTCATATTTCTTTACTCTCGCCCATTTTCTCTCCTTTCTTTCCCTTCTTTCCGTTTCTTCCCTCTCATTTTGTTCATTCTGGTAGAATCCACACTCTGGTAGATCGCATCCATCTTCGCGACACACTCCAACGGAATCCACACTCCCGCGACGTTGCCATTCGCCGGTAGATCACTTCGTCGTTGTCGTCACCACTACCATTACTAGTAGGTTTTCTTCAAACTTAAACCTTGATTTTGTGTTGAATATGCTAAATGTTGTTTATTTTGATTTTGTATTTTGTTAAAACTGTCTTGAACGATCATGCATGAATTTGAATTTGTATCCTGAAATTGTTTGGTTGTGTCTTGAAATTGTTTGGTTTTGTCTCGAAATTGTTTGAATCTATCTTGAAATTGTTGGGTATGTCTCGAAATTATTTGAATCTGTCTCAAAATTGTTTGTTGTGTCTCGAAATTGTTTAATTGTGTCTCGACAGGGTTTGATTCTGTCTCGATTGATTTTGTCTCAAATTGTTTGTTGTGTCTCGAAATTATTTGTTGTGTCTCGAATTTTTTGTTATGTCTCGAAATTGTTTGTTGTATCTTGAAATTGTTTGATGCTATCTCTAAAGGGTTTGATTCTATGTCTCGAAATGTTTCTTTGTGTCTCAAAATTGTTTGATTGTGTCTCGAAATGTTTCTTTATGTCTCAAAAGGGTTTGATTGTGTCTCAAAAGGCTTAGTTTGTGTCTTGAAATGTATAAATTGTATCTCGAAATGACTACTGTATGTCTTGAATTGTTTACTTTGTATCTCGAAATGTCTGCTCTGTGTCTTCAAAGAAATGTAATAGAAAGTCTGTGTTAATTTAGAAACCGTATCTCGAAATGTGTTAAGTGTGTCTAGAAATTGTTTTTGTGTCTCAAAATATTTTGTGTCTCGAAATTCTTTATTAACTAATTTAGAAACTAAATTGCAAAGATATGGATCCCACCCATCACAAGTTTCAGTTCCGACACGAACCCGTTGTGCCTACCGGGAACACGCACACGCCAAGTTTTCGATCGTTACACAGACCGTAGACATGCTACGACCACATGGGGCTCTGGAGCATTTTGAGAGGGGACCTTTCGGATACATGGTGGATCTTCCTGTTTATCTTGGAGAGTATTATTCTAGGGTTGCCCTTCATATCTTAAGACGGGAGGTTCTGTAAGGTGCCGAACCCAAAAAGATATGGTTCCTCACTGGAGGCCGATTACACTGATTGGGCCTCCAGGAGTACCCTCTCCTCACCAGTCTATGTTATGAGATAGTAGATCGGCGTATTATTGAGAGGAGACCTAGTCAAGATGGAGTTATGGCTCGATTGATTGGGATGAATCCAGTTCCTCCATGGATAGTCTTGTAGAGGTGGCAAACTATGGCTATGGGACAGTTATCGATTGATGATGCCATAGTATCATCATAAGTCATTGGATCCTAACCCGAGAGCAGACTGCAGAGATACCCTTTTACTTATGGAGGATGTTGGACGAGTTGGAGGCTGTGGAGTCGTTCCCATGGGGAATGATCGATTGGAGCCACACGATGCACTCCTATTGATAGGCCATCCAGGAGGACTCCCCGAGAGACACTTGTACGCCAACTGTTGGGTGTTGCTGTTAAGTTTTCATATTATTAATTACATTCGTTTATCAATAATGTTTTTTAGACTCTCTAAATAATGATTTGAAATTTTTTATTCTTATCTTTAATTAGTGGTGGACGTACGATCATTTTCCATCCCTGCTTCCTGAGCCATGTAAGGACGCCCAGGCTTTGGCTAGACGTGGTTCCTCCCATGAAAGGCCATGATGCCCGAGGTGCATTGCCCTTCGAGGTCCTTGACTTGGGAGAGAGGAGTGGCCCCAACTACTTGACTAGGTAAGCGAATACCTTATCAATGTTCACTTTCATTTATAAATTAGTTATTATCACTAAGTCAAACTACCAATCGCAGGCCTGTGCTAGTTCCTCAAATATCGAGGCTGATCAGCCTTAGCGGCATCAGTCGTACTGGGTCGATTTTGATCGCACCCCACATATTACAACAACATGCTAGGGTAATTATCTACCTAGCTCATTCTGGGGGATGTGCGGACATTGATTGCCTGTTCCGCCATTCGATTAGGTAAGACTAATCTTAATTTCCAAAATTTAAGTTCATTTTTTATAAAGATAAATACGAAGATCGTCGATACTTTACTTTTATTTTATTTGAGATCCCACGTCCTGATCAGGATTCGTCTAAGCAAAGGATTGATCAAGATCGTTCGATCAGTCCAACGAGATCCGATAGCAAGGCCTCATGTCGAGTCCTTCGGCAAAGGACCAAGGGAGCGGACATCCCTCTCCCATCCCTTCTCTACACGAGAGGAGTCAATGTTAGGTATATACCTCTTCTTACTTAAATAAACCCCCAACCTCCTCTGGAAACTAATACGGATGGATTCTAACTCGGTTTTACAATTACAGTAGCCTTCTGTGGCCGAGCTACCCATGGCCAGGGTCGGCCTCCTGTTCCAACAGCTTGGGGATCAGTTTCTCCAAGGGTTCACACAGATCGGGACGACGCAAGCTAGTATCCCAGAGCGACTCAACCAGATCGAGCACAGGCTCAATGTGCTGGAGATTGATGACAGTTATGGAGATGCTCCACCACTACATGATTCCCCTTTGCCGGCCACCCCTATCCAACATTTTCCATAGTCCTTGACAACATTACTCAGGTAAACATAGTATCAAAAAAACGTATTAATTACAATTACTTTTTTAATCTAAATTTTAATTTGAAAATGGTTCTTCTATTTTTTACATTATAAGTCGATGCACCCGTCAGTCGGGCAGACGATCCAGGTGTTCCTCTGGCTCCTCCAGCTCCAGCACCGGCCCCTCTGGCTACGGCTACGGCTACGGCTCTGACCCTGACCCCGACCCTCCAACTCCGGCCCGACCCTGGTCCCTCCAGCTCTGGCTCCAACTCTAGCTCCAGTCACCACTATCCAAGTAAAATATGGATCGCTGGATCGTAAATTTTAGTCTCTAATTACTCGTTCATTTTATTATTAAGTAATTCTCATATTGAGTAATTGATTTTATTAGGAGCTTGGAAATACACGTCGGGCCAAGGCCCCATTTGCAGGTATACGGTCACCTTATATCGACCCGACCCATCACATCGAGTCATTGAGGCCAAGGAATAAGCCGAGGATGAAAGTGGCGAGGACGACTTGAGTGGACGAGGTGCAGAGGGAGATTCTACCTACCGTGGTGGACCAGTCCACTCTAGACCGGACACAGTTGGATGACTTTTGCAGCTCCGGAAGTTCAGAGAGGTAATTCACTTTCTTTTGATGATTAATTTGCATTTTATAACTTTATCGGTTTATTGTTCTGATCCAAATTTTTGTGATAGGCGCACGATCGGGGGGATCCTATCATTTGTCGGGGCTGACTTTGAGAGGGTCAGGAATATGACGGAGTACATCGAGGACGACCAAGTGGACGGGTTCATGGCTTCACTATGGAGAGCGACAGCGGAGGCCCCATCAAATTACTTGATCTGATTCCGTTTTGCACTCACCAGGACATACTTATACATACGTAGTTAAAAAATTATATTGATCTATATTTCATTTACTGTACTTACAACATCGATTTTTAACTAACTCCAATGACAGAGTGTTCTCTGAGGTGCATGGGAGGAGACGAAAGCATCTGGAGTGGAACCGGAGTCCTACGTCTTTGAGAACTATGTCACTGCCTCGGTCGGGGGAGATGCTGACACTGGAGAGGTAGCATCGTGGGACGCAGTAGACGTATTTAACTTCATTTTCTACATAACTCTAGGTTTAAATTATGATTTATTCTATACGAATTGATTTAATATTTGTATTGTGTTGTATATGGATATTGATGCCCTGTTGCCACCATGAGCATTGGGTGCTATTTCTAGTCGATCTTCACGGGTCTCAAATCACATTGTATGATCCAAAACCATCAATTGAGGCGAAGGAGTCTCGATTTGAATTGATGGAACCGGTCCACTTGATGTTTCCACGATTATTTTGGCAAGTCGGATTTTATGACAGGATAGGCAGTTCCTCAATTGAGACTTTCACCGTAGTTTTGCTTGACCTACCTGACAGCTCGGTGTACTCCATCCCTATTCAACCTGACATGACCAGCTGCGGTGCCTATGTGTGCTATTACATGTCACAACAGATGAGAGGGCATTTTAAGGAGATGCCCCAATTGCCTTCTACGGCCTCTATAGCGCAGTACATTAAGGATGAGGTGGCCTGGCTCATGCTGCGGTTTAGCGGATAGGAGACGGCTTTGTAATTTTTTTTTGTTTTATATTGTAAACAATACAGTAATGCAATATAATTTTTTTTGGTTTTTTATATCATATCAATGAAAATGTATTTTTTTCTTTTTCATTTCTTCAATCTTTATCCAAAAGTCAATTTCAACAATTTGGGTTAATAAAAATTATATCAGAAATAGGAAATTACTTTCCTACCCTTATTTCCAAATTAGAACTCAAAATATACCCTTTTTACATTTTGGTCCATAAAGTTTTTTTTTTTCAAATTAGGACTCAAACTATACCCTTTTTTCATTTAAGTCACTAAAGCATTTTTTCCCCCACAAATTATGACTCATACCATACACTTTTACTTTTAGGTCCTTAAAGTTTTTTTTTTTTAAATTAGGACTGAAACTATACCTTTTTTGCATTTATTTCTCTAAAGTTTTTTTTACCAAATTAGGACTCAAACTATACCCTTTTTGCATTTAAGTCCATAAAGTATTTTTTGTGGTCAAATTAGGACTCAAACTATACCTTTTTGAATGCAGGGACCAAAATGGCAAAAAGGGTATAGTTTGAGTCCTAATTTGGCAAAATGGATTTAAATCATACTTTTTTCATGCGATAAAAAATTGTTTGGACCTTGATTCAATTACAAAAATGCAATTTAAATTAAATGACAAATTCACTGTTTCTTAAAATAATAACATTTTCATGTCATGAACCGTGTCAACATTGATATTGTTGGGATAAACATCCACACCCTCCATAGACATATTGACATGAATGTTAACAAAATTTGTCCTGAAAGATTGTTGTGTGAAATTCAGATCAGATATGGACACTTTATGATTTAAGTCAATCGTTGTTGGATCATTTTCTTCTATGTTGTGAGCATTTGGACAGGTGGCACGATTCGTTCTTTTCTCCTGCATAGGGAGCACATTTTCCTTCGACGGTATTGTTCGGTCCAAGAGAGAAAGCGGGCCTCTTGTGGTCTTCCAACAGACTTCTTCCAGTAGGAGGATTAACAATCACATCATTCTTACCTGATATTGAATTCAAAGAGGAACACAAGGGCACAAACTGTATCAAAGGTGCATATGTCATCCTCAGTTTTTCCGTGTTAAATGAATGACGACGATATAGAGTGTAGTAATGAGTCCCATTTTCCCAATAAAAAAGAATTAAGGTAAATGAGTTGTGGAAATCTCTAATTACATGCTTATGGAATTTAAAAATTTTTTTTAAAAAAGGAAGAATTGAGTATCTAGTGGACCACATTGGTCTCGAATCTCGATTCTATTGTCTTGAATCTCAATTCTCGTGTCTCAAATCACGATTCTACTGTCTTGAATCGAGGTTCTAGTGTCTTGAATCTCTAATGGACCCCTTTTCTCTCAGATGGACAACTAATGTCTCGAATGGACCTTTTAAATTTAGCAGATAAGTCAAGAAATAGACCAAAAATTTACCTAGCAATAGCAATAGTATATTTGCAAGGTATCTCTTCCACTTCCCATCTTCAACATCCACAGGTCTTTTGGAGGATATCCATCAGAACATTTGCTTATTTTGGTGGATTTCCACCCAAAATTTACCTGGCAACAGCAATGACATGTTTATAGTCTCGAATCGAGGTGTTAGTGTCTCGAATCTTAATGGACCCCTTTTCTTTCATATGGACAGCTAATGTTTCGAATGAACCTTCTAAATTTAGCAGATAAGTCAGGAAATAGACCAAAAATTTACCTGGTAATAGCAATGGCATGTTTGCAAGGTATCTCTTCCACTTCCCATCTCCGACATCTATAGGTCTTCTACAGGATATCCACCAGAACATTTGCTTCCTTTGGTGGATTTCCTACGACATATTCCTCTCTATCCTGAATGGATGTAGTCCGCAACCTTTCAAGGTCAACCTTCATAGCTTCTACCTCAATTCTTTCTAGCATCTGCTTGATGATAATATCTGGCATTGTAGCTGCTACTTCCCTACGTTTGTTGAACCAAGCCTGACGCAAACTCCTAAAACACTCATGTGCAGATGTAATGGGCAATTTCCGAGCTTTCTTGATCTCCTGGTTGAAGAACTCTACGATATTGCTCGTCATTTGGTTGTAACAATTGTTTGGATAATATGCACGTGACCAACTTGGGCGTCCTACCTTGACATCCAACTAACGATGAACTCTGGGATGCATCTCTTTAATGTCTCCAACGTAGAGGTCACATGTCTGCTTGTCATAGGCATATGCCACATTTTTAAAATGGAGTGCAACCTAAGGATTTTTGTACTTTGTCTTTAAGTTTTCCTTCAAATATCGATAATAGAAGGCATGTGGAGCCTCGAGATGTACTATCCTCGCTGTATGCAGTATGTCTTTGTGCCGATTAGATACAATAACCAAATTATCCCGCGATCCATATGCAGTCCTGAATCTTCTCAAGAACCACTCTCATTAATCGTTGCCCTCCTCTCCAAACCCAAAAGCAAGGGGAAAAGTTTGCCCATTTCAATCTACACAGACAGCTACATAAATTTTTCCCTCACACACACCTTTCAAGTGTGTTGCGTCTATAACAATTACGAGCCTCATGTATTTGAAACCCTCAATCGAATTACCAAATACACAGAATGAGCTCAGAAACTGCTCATCTCGCATACGTATACTGGTCACCATCCCCGACATTACACACTTTAACATGTGGAGGTATGAGTTTTTTTGGAGTTCAATAGGCTATGTCTTTAGCACGCTGTAAAGATCTCTGGGCTTCGGTGTATCCGAGCTTCTCACCATAATTCTCCCACATGTCTTGAATACATTTTTGGGGGTGTGATTGGCATCGACAAATTTACCGGCATACATATGACCAATCGTTGTTGAACTTACACTCTTGTATTGGCTTTGCTGTACAGTTTGGATACCGGTGTAAGTCGAGACAAACTTGTGAATAACCTAAATCTGGCATCCATCTCTACAATTTGCACTTATTATGATAGTACAATCCTTTTGGTTCTTATATCGTGCCTCAAATCTTCCCTTATCCGAACGTACCACGTGATATGGAAATCGATTATTGAGTGAATATTCACTGACTGCTACTACTAGTTCATCCTTATTGTCAAAGATTGCATCTTTTCCAATAGAACCCATAGGTGGAACAGTATCGTCTTCTAAAAAATGCATCTCTTCATTGTCATTCCAAACCATGTTTGCAAAGTGAGTAGAAGGGTGTTTCAAATGGAATCATCTGCCTCATCCCATCATGGAAGTTATCATCGTTGTCATTGTTGTCACCATTGTCATCATCATCAGCCTCAACACTGTGAATATATTCTTCATAAATTTCATAATTATCATCTGTGCGAATATATCTGACTGTCCCCGCTTCATCATTTTCATCAATAAATCTTGCTCTTTCGTGATCATTTGGACAGGATGGACAATTACCGTCAACATCACCACTGATGCCACCCTTGTAAGTCTTCTGAATTTTGGTCACGACGACAACTTTAGGATCCCTATCCCCCTTCAAATACATGATGCCATACATGTCTTCAATCTTTATTAATTTCATACTTCCATCACAAAATTTAGAAGCAATTGACATTTGTATGTCAAATTGGTTTAAGTAAATCTTCATCAAGTTTTCCATAGTTCTCCTCAAATCTTCATAGTTCACATCGGATGGTACGACTAGTGCATGCACCCTTCCAACTAGAGAACCCTTGTGAACAGCAATCCTCATGTAATCCATTTCTACACTATGTCTCGAAATCAACTATATGTGTCTTGAAATCCAGTATTTATGTCTCGAAACCCAATATTTGTGTCTTGAAATCCCCTTTCTCGAAACTGCAGTTGTGTGTCTCGAAATCCTCTGTCTTGAAATCACCTGTGTGTGTCTCGAAAGTCCCCTCTTTTGTCCCGAAAGTCCCCTCTCTTGTCTAGAAAGCCTCCTCTCTTGTATCTCAAAATCACTTAAATAGGTCTCAAAATATACTTGTCTTGTGTCTCGAAAGCCCCATCTCAGATCTCGAAATCTAATCATTTCGACAGAAATCTCTGCAATCCCACCTTCCTTCCTCCCTCCTCCCAAATAAACAACACAGAATGGACTAACCCAGGCTTCCAAACACCAAAGAAAAAAGTAACAAAGAAACAAACCGAACAATGTACCTTCGAACACCCCTTACCTTCGTCTTCTTGATTTTGAAAGACAAAAATCAACATCCGAACACAATTAAAAACTGATTTTTTTTTCTTTCTCTCCTATCAGGGAATGATTCTTTGAGCAATTTTCTTAACTATTTTTCAAAACTTCTGATTAAATAAATGATGTTAGTTGTAGTTTCTTCAATTCATTTTACAGGTAGTTGAGTTCGGTTGAGTGTGTTAAATACTGAGGGGTAAGACAGTAAATGCATTTTAAAGGAGAATAAGTGTTATGTTTTGATTTTTTTTTTAATTAAAAGTCAAAAGGGGTATAGAATAAAAAGTTAGTATTAAATATGAGTAATTGTAAAATGTTGTGAAGATTTTGGTAAATAAGAAATTACTGTTTCAATTTGAGTAAAAATGAAAAGACCCCTTTTTTTGTTCAGCCAAATGTTCTTTCTTTTCTTTTTTATGAGGTGTCCAAATCAATTTACATGTACCTGAACATTTCGATAATTCAGGAGGGTGTTGTTGTTATTCTTTGAAATGATTTAAGATTATCTATACTTAAAATTAATTATCAAATTTACGGCTTAAATAGAATTTTTTTTTTTTTTTTTTGGCAACTTTTATGTTGTTAACACTCTCTTTTTCTCAAAAATAAAAATAAAAAGAGAGATTTAATTCATGTCATAGCCTTTCTTTCGCAAGTTGTGGGAACCTAGGAAATTATTTAGAGTACATTTGGTTGGGGGTGAAAAGTGAATGCGGAAGGGAACGAGAGAATGAGAAGTAAATTTGGAATCAAAGTAAATAAATAATTTGTGTTTGTTAAGATGTGGAGGAGAAGTAAATAAATATGGAGAGATTTTATTTTCCTTTCATTTTGCTCCCTCCCATTTCAGTAGGAGTGGACAAATATTTCTATTTTAAAGACTATATTAAACCTAAACTTTTTACCCATTTTCTTTTACTTCTCACGCATGATAGGTATACAAGTAAACGAAAATGGTATAGAGTTCTACGAATCACGTCTCATGAAATTAAGTATTTGACGATTAAAGTTAATGAATCATTATCTTTTTTAAAAAAATAATAAAATTTAATCAAATATTTCTAATATTTAGTTTATCTTTTTAGGATTTAGTTTATAAAAAATATTTGTAAAAATAATTTTTTATAGAAGATTTTTTTTTTTCATTTCTGAATGTTAACTTTTGTCATTAAACATTTAACTGGAACACCGTGTGACTCGTAGCACTTCATAACATTACAATATAAGTCAATTTAATAAAATAAAATATTCTACTTTATTCTCTATTTTTCAATTGAACTAAACAAAAGCATGTATTTATAATTTACTT
This sequence comes from Parsonsia alboflavescens, assembly GCA_028571225.1. Taxonomy (NCBI): domain Eukaryota; kingdom Viridiplantae; phylum Streptophyta; class Magnoliopsida; order Gentianales; family Apocynaceae; genus Parsonsia; species Parsonsia alboflavescens. The sequence continues at coordinate 13,438,209 of JAOXNR010000029.1, forward strand.
CCACTTTTCTAATATCAAAAACAAAGTTATAAAAAATGTAATTAATTTTATCAGGAGAAAGTAAACATAGCTTCTCCCGATTTCCCTTTTTTCTCTTCCTTCCCGTCGCTAACCAAACAAGGCCTTGAAGTGTTGACAAATTTTATTTGTTATTGTGATGAGGAGCAATAATGATAATGAACAAACTTTCTGCTTTCCACAGTACATTGTATATGTTTTCATTCTTTTGAAATTTTTGTAAATTAAATGAATATATTTAGAATGATCTATTTCAAATGAGTTTATAGTTTATGATTCATATATTGATTTGTCAATTAAACAAAATTGATTTGTCAATTACACTTATATTTTTCTAAAGAAAAGTTCAACAATTTTGTCATTCTTGCCACCAATGAGATAAACCATCTAAGATTCAATCTCTTAGTGCCGAAGTTGAAATCTTGAGGTATGTAATGTTCATTAAAACGTCAAGTCTTTGGCAAGAATAGAGCTTCTGGTGAAATGGAAAATCATTTTGTGTTTACAAATGTCTACAAAAATTTTGGAATGTCTTGCTGTCCCATGTGATAAAATGGAGTCAATTCTTCATGTAGAATGGCAAGATGGGACACATGAGACCAATTCACTATCTCAGATTGCGAATTGACCCATAATTACTCGATCTTGATTCATGGTGTGGTGAGATGGTTAATTTTCTGATCATTTCGTCATCGGGAAGAGTCAAGATAGTTGAAATTCATTAACACCCATGTAAGTGATTAAAATTACATAATGATTATCCCTTTCAAGTTGAGGAAGGCATATTGTGTACGCACACCAAAATCCCTTTTCATTTCAAGTTGAGGAACGGTAAACACACACAAAAAACTTTTAATAGGGAAAAGATATGAATCCCATGTAGAAAACTACACAAAGAGATCCCCAATAATGAATTATTAAATAAAAGTTTATTACTCATGTAAAGGTAACTTTTCTCTCTACTAGCATTTAAAGCAATTTAATATTGTTTGACGAGGCTTGAATTTACTTTGATCTCATTTAAATATCAAGGAGGGTGGAAAGTAATGATTTTTGGAAAGTCTAATCACTGGTTTTTGAAACTGAGATGGCAAAAAAATAACCATCTCCCCACATCCCAAGTCAAGATGGGGGAATTATGGGCCAATTCGGCAGAATGGCAAATTCCCTGAAACAATGAAACACTCCAAAGTTTAGAGTCCTTTTCTTATCAAAAATTCACATACTTGATCTGTATGTATTAAATATGTACATACTCTAATTCCCTTTTGCATATTTGAATACATTGAAGGAAAAGAATTTGTAAAAATTCAAATAGTTATGAGAAAAGACTTCATTTATTTAGGTCATGATATGTTATTCAAATTTTATTTTCAATTTAATTAGTATTCTTAATTTCGTTCAAGAAATAATATGTAGAGTTTGTTGATGTAGTAATTTCTTGAGCAAGCGTAAAAGTCTAAAGAAATGCTATATCCCAAAAAAACACATTCCAAGGATTGGAGTTCAAATAAAAAAATTGAGAAAAAAGAAAAGAAAGTCAAAGAGGAAAATAAATTGTATCAATCCAGAAGAAGTCCACTCGTGATTTTTATATTGTTGCAAAGCCCTATAAGTTTAGTTTATCAGGCAACAAATAGTTTGTAATTTCGAGTTCTCAGTACAACATGATGTGATCAATTTAATAAAGACATTCAAGGATAATCGATAGGATGAGTTCAGCTTGATGATTTATCTTTCTTGCTTTCTTCGGAACTTTAGTCCATTGTTAGTTATTTGGTCAAGTCTTACTTATTTTGTGTCAATTGTCGTAAAAAACAATAAATAAATAAATTCTATTAGATTTCCTAGGATGACATTTAACACTTTATTTGGAAGTTGAGCCAACTCAGTTTATGTAAACTTGAAAAGATCTTTTGTATAGGGTTGACTTGAGTATGATCATAATGTACTTTTAGCCATTGACTTCATACCTTTTATCTCTGTGGTGGATTCTATAGAGTGGTGAGGATTCATAATGCGAACCTAATTCTTGATTAGTAAGACTTAACATGAGTATGAAATTTTATCCCAAACGATTATTAAGTTTCAATACACGAACGTATATTGACCCAACACTGTTTATCAAGTATGAACCAAAATCTTCAAAAAGATGATGCCACGAATAATCCAAACTAAATTATTTAATAAATCAAAAGTGCAATGAAGAACTTAAGAAGATTGAGAATACTCTCAAATCTCAAATTATATTGAATAAACTTGATTGTTGTGAATAATACATAAAAACCCTATTTATAGTTTTCACAAAACTTAATTGAATTAAACTATAACTAAAGTATTAAACTAAAACACTTTAAAGTAACTTATTCAAAATAAAATAGGAAGCAATAAATTAAGAGGGCTAAACTAAAATTAATAGAAAATTTTGGTCAAAGTTAAAATTTTACCAGACAAAAAAAAACTAATCGATTGAAAACAACAACGAAGAATCGACCGATGCCTATTAAACAAAGAACCGACACTTGAAGAAATTCTTAATCGATGTCGGTGAAGATTTTGTACTGGAACTGGTTGACTAACCGGTGCATTGGCGAATTATGGGTGCCAGTGCGCACATCGGGACTTATCTGGAATTCGATGAAAAGAAAAGAGGAACAAGAAACGCCGGTGTCTCCACTGGTTGATAACTGGCACTGTTTACCAAGCCCGATAACACACCGATTGTTGCTGTCTGTGTCTGTTTCTCCTTCATTTTTATCCCGTTTTGCTCCAAACTCGATACTCAAGCTTTCCTTAATATAAGAAAATGTTTTATCATCTTTCATAATCTTTGAGGACTCAAATTTCTCTGCAATTTCTCGTTCTTGAAGAAATCCAATCATCAATTGTCACAACCTATTAGCTCTCGAACGACCTATTGACCCTGAGGAATCTTTGGTATGCCATCTCCATCATTTCCTCTCCGTAAAAGGAGTCATCCTCGAATCTCGATTATCTGCATCAAAAGGAGATAAATCACTAACGTTAAATGTAGCACTAACATTATACTCACTTGGAAGCTCGATTTTGCTGGCATTTTCATTGATTTTCTCAATAACTTGAAAAGGACTATCTCCTATAGGATCCAACATGGACTTGCAAAGATTAGGAAATTCTTCTTTACGAAAATGTACCCAAACTAATCTCCAACATTGAAGATCATAGGACGTTTTCTTCTATTATTCTGAGCTATATATTTCTTTGGTTGCTCCTCAATATTTGGTTTCTTCCCAGGATTTCAAATTCTTTTTAATCACAACTGTAAGCAAAGTCCCCAAACTCCTATTGACAACCTCAGTTTGACCATCTCTTAGGAATTCCATGCAAACGGAGACCTTTTTTGAAAAATAAATTAGCCACATGAGTTGCATCATCAGTCTTATTACTAGGAATGAGAAGTGCCACTATGGAGAACCTATTCAACCGCAAATATGGAACCTTTACCTCTTTTACATCTAGGCAAGCCTAAGATAAAATCCATAGAAACATCAATCCAAGGTGCATGAGAAATTGGTAGGGGCATATACAAACCATGAGGATGAACTTTAGATTTAACCTTTCTACATACAATGCAATTAGAACAAATCTTAATTACATCCTTCTTCATATGAGGCCAAAAGAAATGCTCCTCTAATATATCCAAAGTCTTAGCAATGCCAAAATATCCCATCAAACCACCAATATGAGATTCAATGACAAGCAATTTCTGCAAAGAACACTTAAAGATGCAAAGTTTATTTTCTCGAAATAAATACCCTTCATGCTTATAAAATTTCTCAATAGCCCCATGTTCACATGCAAGAAAAACATCCTTAAGATCCTCATCATTCATATAAAATTCCTTAATATGCTCAAAATCTAGCAATTTAACATTAAGAGTAGAGATTAAGGCATACTTCCTTGACAAAGCATCCGCTACCATATTCTCCTTGCCTTACTTGTATTTGATCACACATGAAAACATCAAAATAAATTCCACCCATTTGGTATGTATCTTTCAAATTTTTCAAAGACTCCTGATCTGTATGAATAACAAACTCACAACGCCAAAGATAATGTTGCCAAGTATGTAAAACTCTAATCAATGCAAATAACTCATTATCATAAATAGAACATCTTAAAGATGCTCCATGCAATTTCTTACTAAAATATGCAATTGGTTTTCCTTTTTGCATCAAAACAACCCCAATGCCAAAGCCCGATGCATCACATTCAATTTCAAAAACTTTAGCAAAATTGGGTAGTACAAGAATAGGAGCACAAACAAGCTTATCCTTCAGCAAATTAAAAGAATCTTGTTGTTCTTTTTCTCAACGAAAACCAACATGTTTTTTAACAATCTTAGTAAATGGAGTAGCAATTGTTCTAAAATTTGGCACAAATCTTCTATAAAAATATGCTAATCCATGAAAATTTCTTACCTCACTTACCGTTTTTGGTGTTGGCTATTCTTTGATAGCCTTGACCTTTTCTTCATCTACACAAATTAAATTAGAAGAAACAATATATCCAAAATAGAGAATGGCTCTAAACAAAAAGAACACGTTTTCAAATTGGCATACAATTGTTCTTTCCTAAGAATTTCACAAACATGCCATAAATAAATAAGGTGATCATGCATAGACTTACTATAGACCAAAATTTCATCAAAACACACAACAACAAATTTTTCAATGCCATTCCTCATGCTTACTCTCACATATTCTTGCTCAAGCAACTCCTCTACTTGCTTTTGAATCTCCTTTATTTCATTTAGGTTGGTCCTATAAGCTGGATTGTTTGGAAGAGGCACACCCGACATGAGATCAATTTGATGCTCAATCCCCCTAATTGGTGGTAAACCAGTAGGTAATTCTTCCCGAAACACATCCCCAAAATCCTTCAAAAGATCATCAACAACACTTAGAAAAGAGAGATTGGTATTAGAAATAATAGCTTCTTTAAACATAAGTAAAACAAAAGATTGTTTTTCCTCACAAGCTCACATCAACTCTTTTTTTTTTTTTTTTTTTTTTTACACATAAAAACTTTTCTTTTCTCTCTATTCCTTTCCTTCAAATCTTTTCAACTCTTTTCCCTCAATTTTTTTTCAAATTTCCCTCTTTTTTTCTTCTTTTCTTGTCTCTCTACTTTCCTCCCCGTTTGCATAAAATTCTATCATCTTTGACTACAATAACTTTTGCTTATGGTAAACTTCTTGAGAAGTTAGTGGTACTAAAATAAACTTCTTCCCTTCTTTCTCAATTGAGTACTTGTTTTTGTACCCATCATAGATTGCCTTTTTAGCAAATTACCAAGGCCTCACCAGTATAAGATGACTTACTTGCATGGGCACCACATCACAAAGGACTTCATCTTCAAATTTTCCAATTGCGAATGGAATCTTTACTTGCTTTCTTACCCTAGCTTCTCCACAATCGTTAAGCCATTTGCAACTTGTAAGGTTTTGGATTAGTGTTGTGTGGAAACTCAATGTATCAACAATGTATTTACTTGCCACATTCACACAACTTCCCTTATTAATGATTAACCCACAAAGCTTTCCAAATACCTTGCACCTAGCATGAAACAAATTTGCTCTTTTGTAGAGATTCTTCATCATCTTCCTTAACTTGCAAATTGAGAACTCTCCTTACAACAAGAGCTAATTGTTCATCTCTTATTTCTTTTTGCTCATGCTCATACTGATGATCATCCTCCTCTTCTTCTTCCTCAACATTGGGGTCTTCCCCCTTTTCATCCTCAAAATTGAGCTCTCCATCTATGATCACCAATGCTCTTTTGTTTGGACACTTAGCAACCATGTGTCCTATGCCAAAACACTTAAAACATTCAATATCACAAGTTCTATTTTGAGTTGGAAATTTACTTCTTTCCATTGGTGGATTCTTCACTTCAATTCCCATGGACTTCTCCATAAAAGATGGCTTAGTACCACATGTTCCTCCCTTAAACCAAGAAGATTGTACCATTGAAGAAGATCCTCCAAAATTAGAAGAATTCCCTTGGCGCCCAAATCCTGATTTATGCCTCTTCAATTGTTTCTCCACCTTGACAGCCAAATGAAGTAATTATTCCATATTAGTATATGTCTGCACCTCAACTCTGTCATCAATTTCTCTATTCAATCCACTCAACAATCTTGACATGGTTACTTCAGCATTCCCTCGAATGTTGGCTCGAATCATTAGTCAACTCCATCTCCTTGAAGTATTCATCTACAAACTTGCTTCCTTGGTTGAGATTTTGCAATTTCATTTATAATTTTCTATAATAATAAGGAGGGATAAACCTTGTTCTCATGATCAGGTTTAATTTCTCCCAAGAATCAAGCGGAGGATAACCACCACGCCTTTGATTGATCACCAATTGATTCCAACAAGCCAAAGCATAATCTCGAAATTCCAAAGTTGCCAACTTTCCCTTCTTCTCTTCCGAATAGTTGTACATGGAAAATATTTGCTCCATCCTACTTTCCCATTCAACGTATCCATTAGCATCTTCCTCGATTAAAACCTTAGGATTTGCAACTTGATATTTCCCAAGTACCTATCAACCTCTTCTCCTTGTCTTTCTTCCTCTTCGGCAATATGTCTACCAATTTGAGCTTAGTATCTTGGTTGGCCACCTTAATTTGGCCTATTATTAGCCCCTATGACTTCTCCAATTGCCCAGTCAGATCATTCATTGTTTGGATTAAGTTATCAATAGTTGCTTTCTATTGCATTATATCTACCAACAACTCAATTGTGTCTACGTTAGTTGTGCTTCCTTCAGGTTTAGCTTCCTGTTTAGACATGGTAAGAAATTTCAGCAGAAAACAATGTTAGATAAAAACAATTTCTTCACAACACTCCCTTACTTGTATCTCTCAAGGATGTACAAATGTGTATCACAAAATTAACGACTTTTTCTCACTCTTATGAGCTCATCCATTTGGTCTTTTTCATATCGACAATTTCTTCTTATGGTTCTTAAGAGAACTTCAATTGACCAATCAAACAATCAGCAAAGATTGTTAGCAGCAATCAATCAACTGAATCAATTAATTCACACAAAATAGACAGAAAAGAACCAAAGAAATAAAAAAAATCGATTCAATATGCAAGAATATACCTTTAGATGTCAAAAGATTCAAAAGATGCTATCTTTCTGTGGAAGAATTGATTTGCATTGAACCCAAATGTGAATAGGCAATTAATAAGCACAAATTTTCCCACAAGATATCATCTTTGACAATTTTCAATGTTCCATGAATTTTTTATTTTTTATTTTTTTTCCTCCCTTTTTCTAACATAAATAACAACAAAGGTTCAAGCTTTTGCTTAGAATATGCTTCTAGGGTTCAAGAAACCACAATAACAATACAAAGATAGAAACTTTTTTGTTAAGAAACCAAGAATAATGAAAAAGATTGAATCAATCTTTTGTAACTTTAAAAACAAGAATCAAAGAAAGATACAAAAAAGAACTAGAAACAAAGAAAAGATACAATTTTTTTTAATTAAAAGAATAACCAAAAAACAAATTATGATAACAAAGATCACAAAGAAAACAAAAAACACAAAGGATAGTAAACTTGTAAAGAACCTTGAGCTCTAAATATCTCGTTTTGTCTTTGTTGCAAACAGGCTTTTAAAAATGTGATAATTTCTGACTTTTATCGTTGAATTGAAAACTCGATAGTTTTCACCAATGTCCAATTTTTCTTCTATTTAGCCTTTTTCGTCTCTATTTATTGCATCAATTGGCATCAAGGAACAAATGCAAGAACAATATTGAAAAACGGTCAAACAGAAAGAGAAGTTGGAAATTTTACGAAAACTATCTAGTTTTCTGTTTAACAACAAAAGTTGGAAATTATCAAATTCAACAACCTCTTCGAAACTGTAAGAAACCGACATTAAATAACCTAAAACGAAACCTAAACCTAATCAGAAATTAAAAACAACGAAATTATAAGAATATCCCTAAAAACAATGAAATTATGAAAATACCTCTAAAATATAAAAATGTCCGAAAGTCCATCAAGATGACTACGGATGGCCGAAAAAGGCCTTACATCATAGCAAAGCAATGAGACTTGCTCCTTGGCCCGTTTCCAATAGCCTAGTCAAATTTGAACCCATTACGAGCAATGAACAGTGCCTCATGAACAGTACTCCGGTGATGAATAGTGCTCCAGAATCATTCTCCCCGATTGGGAAAAAGATTCGTCCTCAAATCTAACTCGTCCTCGCTAGCTGCATCATTTGTTAAATCTTCCTCGTCCTCAGATTGGTAAGGTGACAAATTAGCAACATTGAAAGTTCTCGACACATTGTAATTGCCTGACAAGTCGATCTTGTAGGCATTGTCATTAATCCGCTCCAACACTTTGAATGCCCCATCTGCGCACAGTTGGAATTTGCCAAATCTTCTTGCCGAAAACCTCTCCTTCCTCAGCCGAATCCAAACCAGATCACCCTCCTTGAATACTACCTTCTTACGATGCTTGTCGACCCTTTGCTTGTACTGTAAGTTCTGCTGATTAATCCAATGGGTTCAAATTTGATTGGGCAACTGGAAACGGCCTAATGGATAAAACCCATTGTTTTGCAATGGCCTAAGGCAATTTTGGGCCGTCCGGGATCATTTTGATAGACTTCTAGACTTTTTATGGTTTTAGGGATTTTTTTTATTTCCAATTAGGTTTAGGGTAGATTTTAGATTATAAATATCTCGTTTTGTCTTAGTTACAAATAGGCTTTTAAAAATGTGATAATTTTCAACTTTTGTCATTGAATTGAAAACTCAATAGTTTTCACCAATGTCCAATTTTTTTTTATTTATCCTTTTTCATCCCTGTTTATTGCATCAGGTGATATCAGAGCACAGGTTGCTTTGAATCAATGGCTACAAATTCATGTTTGGGCTCGTGGACGATGTCGTGCTGGAAGGAGACGTGGAGTCATTCTTGAGGAAGACGAATAGCCTCATCAACGAGACCTGCGTGATATGGAAAACAAAACGAAGAATTAAAAAGGTGGATCCAAGACTTGGAGCGGCAACTGGCGCAAGCTAGGTTGGACTTTCAGAGATTGAATCTGAAGATGAGAGGGAAGACGTCAATCCGTTTGGGATTTTGAACCAGGGGTGTATCGAGCAGAACGACCTGGTAGACGATCTTCTTTTCAGAATTTCGGCATGAAAATCGAGATTTCCTATTTTTGAGGATGGAGCTTAAAAAAAAATTTTAAAAAAAAGGGAGTAGAACTTCTTCTAGTCATGAAGAAAGGTTGTCGACCAACCATGTTAACTCTTCTTGTCATGAAGAAAGGCTATCGGGCAGCCACGTTCGCCGAGAGTGGCCAAGGTGGGTAGCCCGAATGTCTCAAATCTAGAAAATTTAAGTTGTCGAAGCAGTAGTACTTTTCCAGAAATAATAGTCTTCACAGGAGCAGCCAGCAGGTTTGTGTGGTTAGGCTTGATAGCCAAGCCAAATGCACTCTAGCCGGCAGCACACACCAAGACCCGGCAAGCGACGTTCCAGCAAAAAACCAGACGCGATGTAGTTGAAACCAACCGATGCAAAGCACCAGTGGCTCATGCAAACAAGCAAATTTTAGCACCAATGAGATCCAGTAGTAATGAGCTGACAGCGGGTAGAGGCTCGCTCATGCAAGAAGGCTCAAGCACCCGCAAGTAGTCCCGAGCAGTCAGATCTGGCGACATGGTTTGACGGTGCTGCTTAAGTCAGTGAGGGGCTTATGGGCTATAGTGAAGGTGGCGGCTTGGCAGAACGAGTGCTGGTGGACAGTGGCTGTTTGGAAGGTGGCTGCAGGGGTGGCGGCTAGGGTTTATAAGGAAGAAGATGTCAGATTTACAAAAGAGGGCCTCTATTTTCCAGTATTCTTAGTTTTGGGCCTTAAGTTTTTTATTAGCCCAATTAAGAGTTTTTTAATTAGAGTTCTTTTGGGCTTTTAGAACTAGTAGAAGCATCATTGGTGGAGACGACTCATATTCGAGAGCGAATCTTTTCCTAGTAGGGGAAAATGATGCAGGCTGATCCGAGCTCAAAATGAGTTCAAATTTGACTGGGCAACTGGAAATGACCCAATCGACAAAACCCATTGTTTTGCAATGGCCTAAGGCAGTTTTGGACCATCTGGGATCGTTTTGATGAACTTTTGGACCTTTTATGGTTTTAGAGCTTTTTTATTTCCACTTAGGTTTAGAGTAGATTTTAGGTTATTTCCAATTACCAGAGCCGATGTGCACGCTAAAACTTCTTTAGAATTCGACGCAAAGAAAAGAGGAACAACCAGCGCCGTCTGACCGTGTTGAATAGCACCAGTGTCTCTATTGGTTGACAATCGACGCCAGCTACCAAGCCAAACAACACGTCTATGGTTGCTATATGTGATCATTTCTCCTTCGTTTTTGTCCCCGTTTTGTTCCAAACTCAATATTTAATCTTTCCTCGATATAAAATAATGTTTTATCAACTTGAAAATCATCTTTAATAATATTTGGAGGCTCAAATTCAAGTTCAACTTCTCCTTCTTGAACAAATCTAATCATCAACTATCGTAGCCTGTTTGTCCTCGAACAAGTTATTGACCCTTTAGGAATCTTTGATATGCCATCTCCATCAATTCATAACTCCTATCCTATGGGTGGATTTCCCTTAGGTGACGAGTTTCCTTCTTATCTCGTAGGCAAATTCTTTTGAATGACAAGAGTAATTATTGTTGTTTACCTTTTTGTGGTAGTGCTTTGTGTTACCTCCTACCTCCATATTTTTTCAGTGTCAAATTGGTATTGAACCTTGGTTATCAATGGCTGGATGAGGTTGTAGAAATAGACTTAACATTGACAATCCTAGTGCCTGAGAGAGAGACGTTCGTGATATCGAGTTGAACGAATTAAACTTGAGCAGCATATTGTACGTCATGAAACTTTGGAACATGATGGCCAGGGTTATGTTTTAGATACTAGTTCCTCAGGTGATGAAGGAGATTTCAACCCATTTCATGATGGTCAAATTGATGAATCAAGTCGAAGATCATCACAATGACATAGTCAACGAAGAAACAACGGTAATTTTTAATCTCATGTTTTTAAAGTGTTCATACCATTTTGAGGGTCAACGAGTTCATTGATTGACTCAATTTTGTTGAGAGAATCTTTGAATTTAATGATGGTAAGGAAGATTGCAAAGCAAAACTTGTTGCTATCAAATTAAAGTATACATCCATTTGGTGGGAGCATATATCAATAAACAACAAGTTCATTATGGAAAAAGAAGAGTCCATACTTTGGGAATTGGGATAACATGAAGGAGTTTCGTAGAAAATTTTTACCAAATGGTTACCAATAAGATGCCTTTATCAAATACCACAGTTTTTGTCAACAATATCTGCCCATGAAAGATTAGATTGCTGCATTTATGAACCCCATGGTTAGAAGTGAGGTTCTAGAGTCGAAAGAACAATCTATTGCTCGTTTTCCTAGAGGACCTTCTCACGAGAGTTCTAATGTTGTCCAACTGTAGCCGTATTGGACTTTTAATGGAGTTTTGAAAGTTATCTCTTAAGGTGGAACAAAAATGAAAAGATAGCAAAAGTAGTTCCAGATTTTCGTCACATGGTGGTACATCCAACCAAGGGAGTACATCTACGTCAAAGCCTATGCTCGCATCAATGGAAACCTTGCAAAATTCAATTCCAATAGACGGGATGATGGTGTTAGAAAACCAAGTGGATGTAATTCTCATAAAAATTGTTTCAAGTATCAAGGCTTTGGACATATTGCCTTGAATTACAATAATAGTAAAAATTTTTCTTTGATGGACAAAGAATTTGAAGAAACAACCCCTGTTTGTGATGAATACAAGGATGAAGAGGATGGAGGTATTACAGATGAAGATCATGGAGAATCATTGGTGGTTCGAAGGTGTTTGAGTGAAGCTCCTGAAGAAGATGATTCTTGGCTTCGCCACAACATATTCCTTACAAGATGCACTTCTTTATGAAAAGGTGTATGATGTCAGCACCGATGGTGAAAATTATTAGGATGTGATGGTCTCAATTGTTGTGAAAAAGATGAATTTAAAGGTGCAGGGTGTTTTGAAACCTGGGTGAGAATTAATTTTGTTAATAAATCTCAAGTGGACAAGACTATTACCTAGTCCAATGAAGTTTTTGCTTTGGTGATTCTTGAAGAAAATGAAGAAGGTCATGCTTACCATGGCAAGTCCAACCTTTTCTTCATAAATTTAAAGACGTGGTGCCATTGGAAATTCCTTTTGAACTTCTTCAAATGAGAAAAATTAAGCTAATAATTATAAAATGATTTATATAGTGGGGTAAGAAAAGTGTCTAAAACAATTTATATCGTGGAAACGAGGAGCAAGAGATTATAATCCAAATGGCAAACCTAGGCACAAACAATTAAGGTTCTATCCAAAACCAAAAGAGCAACTCGTTTAAGAAAAGAAGAATTCTTTAACGATACCAAAGCAATCCAATTCACTAGAAAACAAGCAAATCAACACATTAAAATAAAAACACCAATTCCCCCCTATCACCCCGCCCCAAAGAAAAATAAATAATAAAAATATGAACCAAAACAAACATAAAAATGCAGAAAAGGAATGTAAATTGGGAAAGATATCCTACCTGTGACCTTGGGAGAATCAGGCAAAGGATGGTCATCACTGGGGTTAATGATGTGATATTTGCCAACTGTCATCAAATTCGACTTAATATCTTCAGCTGTGCACTTCATGTGACCCAATTCCAGAGCAGAAGGAATCTATTGAACCCCGGGAGATACAGATAAACTCTACCAACATTATGAAGACAGAAGAAGTGTTTCTTCTGACGCGGCAAACATTCCCCACGGGGTGTTGCCGAACTTCGCTCGCCGTTGGTCACTCCTCATTTTGCTACAATCCCACCGGTAAGTCTGAGTCAAGAACCTAATTAGCAATGCATGACAAAAAAAATTGGGGATTTAGGGATTGGTTTAACGCTGCTAAATTTTATTTTTTTAAAAAGAGACGTTTTCATTTTTACCCATATTCAAACAGTAATTTCTTATTTACCCAATTTTTCACAACATTTCACAATTACTCATATCTAAAACTAACATTTCATTCTATATCCATTTTGACTTTTAATTAAAATAAAAAATCAAAACATAACATTTATTCTACTTTAACATGCATTTACTATCTTATCCCCCTCTCCGCATTCAACACGTCCAACCGAACCCAACTACCTGTAAAATGAATTGAAGAAACTACAACTAACATCATTCGTTTGAT
>JAOXNR010000029.1:13451677-13484880 GCA_028571225.1 Parsonsia alboflavescens
ATAGTGATTGATATAACATGCCTAAGTTATCCTCTATACAAGTGCTAGAATTTTTCACTTTTTTTTAAAAATAACAAAAATTAGGGGTTAAACTTTTTTTTCCCCATTGATACTTCAAATAAAAAGATCGGATTATATAATGGGGATAGTGTCTCCACTTATTCAGAAGGATGCCAGCGTCGCCCTCATCTCCCAAGGGTTATTGTTTCCTATACAAGAGAGATGTTGGTATGCGGATTCGGATGCTATAAATATGAAATCTTACTTGTTGCTTGCGTGAGTTACCCCTCCCAGACACCACAATCATTTTTTGTGTCTAGTTGGGATATGAGGAAATATTTTTAACAGTAAACCTGATCTGGCCAAACATAAGAAGAAATGGCATTGGTTGTCAGACTTAGTTACTACTCCTAATATTTTGATAGGAGATATAATTCGGTATGAAATTATAAAAATAAAATACAAATAAGATAAGATACCGTACTTATTCTTTGGCAAAGAGAAAATTGCATAATCTCTCACTATTTTTTTCCTTTCTATTCTTTGGCAAAGAGAAAATTAACATGTAAAACTTGACATTGAGTATTCATCTGTTCTCTCATGAATTTCCTCAATTTGATACTACTAAGGCACACTTGTTGTTGAAAGGGATTTCTTAGTATTCCTAGAAGAATACTTTTAGGAAGTTAAAGTTACAAATTTGGCAAAGCATATTTACACTCTTATTTAACTAATCAAATGTAGTCTATTAGAGCTGAAAAATTGAGGTTGGATAGTGCTTTCATAGAGGAAGATTTAGTATAAATTTTACTTTTAGAAACCAAAAGGAAATTAAGGTTTTACTATTGTGAAGCTTATCAAAATTTTGGCCACATCTAGAATGTTTCAGCAAAGATTTCAACTCGATTAACCTGCTTTTGGAGCTCAATTGGTTAATTAGATGGACTCCAATTAAGCCCAATTTTTGCATAATCAAACCTCACACATAAGGGGACAAGCAAGTATAATTTTTCGAGTAGGAAATATTGCATTACCAGGGAATAACTTTGAACCTTATATGTCATGACATAACAATTGACCACACCTATAATTTTCCAATTACATAGCCCTTCTTCTGTAAATATTTTGATCCCTCTGCTAGCTATACCAACATAACACCAACCCCCACCACCACTATACATCTCTTCAACCTTGGTAGCAAAAGATTCATTGCATATGAGAAACTTGCCGCCCAAGATCAATCATTCTAATTCTCCTCTTATTGAAAGATGGACCACCAAATTTCACAACAAAGGCATGCCTCCCTCCCCCCCCTCCCTAACTCTTTCTAGATATCAGGGAATCAAGCATACATTGATTGGATCAACTTGGAAGCTATCAAAAAAAACATATTTAAGGATGATACTCATGGAAGAAAGGAGGCTTGTAAAGACTTGTATTTCAAATGCAAGTATGAAGTTTCAAGGATTAAGAGGACATTGATCACATATGTACAAGACAAAGAAGAACAAGATGAATTAATGCCATCTTTGAAAGGAAATCAATAAATGATGAAGAGCCATCAAGGAGATGTTACAATATTCATTTGATTCAAGGAAGTGAGATTCAAAGGCTTGGAGAGTTGTAGAATCAAGTAGAGAAAGCATAGAATAGAAGGACCAAGAGAGGGTTTGAAGAACAAGCTTGAAAAAAGGTTGAAATAAGGTTGATTTTCAGCCTTGACAGTGAAGTATGCTCCAGTGACATGAACGACAGCCAGTTGATGACCGACCTTGGAACTTGGATGCAATAACTCGGTATCCATTTCATCCCAAAAAGCAACCCATTTCAACCCACCAAGAATCTTCTCCAACTTTCTTTTGAATTTCCTTGAAGTGCACCAATTGAAGTAGTCTAGCGAGCAGCTTGCTTGATGTTCCAATTCCAATTCCACCGATTGAATTTCATATGAGTGCCTGCTTTTGTTGAACTCAGCTACTTGTTTGGTAACAATCATTCGACTGCCCCACTAAGCATCACGTGAGTAGCCACCAAGATTGGAACGCAATGGTGAGCAAATTAGACTGGATGCTCAACTACCAATTCATTCCATGAAAAATAAGTGTTTGAAATGTGAAAAAAGTATATCACCGGAGCCAATAACTGGAGTAGATTGTTTCTTTTCCTTGCATGGGTTGAGCAACAACATTTTGGCACCAATTTGAGAAATTCTAGAGAATGTCCCGTACATTGACCAGCTTGACACCGAGCACCGATGCTTTGCACCAGTTTGGTCCCTAATGCTACATGGACCCCTTTTGGACGATTTGATTTGATTTTTTTTGACTTTTCTTGGTCATTTGACATATTTTAAAGGGTTATTAAGGTTTTTTGACCTTTGTAAGACTTGGATTAGGACTTCTTACTTCTTAGATTATAAATAGTCTCTTATTGTAATAGTTAGAACAACTTTTTGTCATTACAAACAATTAAATCTCTTTTGAGTGTTTCTTTTCAAGATCAAACATTCTTCGCGAGTATTCCTCATGAACCCTTCTAGGGTTCTTGAGATACTTCAAAAAATTGCTTTCAATTATTTGCTTAGGTGTTGAATTACCTTCCAAATCAATTAGGTTGGTTGATTGTTTGCATTAGCAAGAGATCAATCTAATTTCTAAACTTGAACAACTTGATGGTCCTTGGGAACTTTGCTTCAATTTGATTGATTAAGAGTTGGGCCTATAGATTGAAAAATTTCAACTCAATATCACATCACCTCCTCTCCCTCTTGACAATTGCAATGCAAGGTGGCCGAATTCAAGAGTCACCATTACCTCCTTCTACCCTCTTCATACAAGTGTAATATCTAGGAAGTTTTCTCTACTTATAAAAGCCTTTTGTGCATGCTAGATCTATTTGTAGTCCTTCTTTCTTCCTGTTTTGATCATGAATTATTAAAAATTTTAGAAAATTGTTCTCATGATTTCTACAAAAAATAACGAGTTGCATTATGATTTTCTTCCTTCTTGAGCTTATTGTCGTGCTCATGGGAATGTGAAGTATGTAAGAAATAAACATGGTTTTCAGTTTGGTTGCTTATCAAAAAGATTAAGAGTAAGGCTTAGTTGAATTTCATCCAACACCATTTAAGAAGGCAAAACGCTAACAATATACATTATTTGCTTTGTATTGGAGAGATGTGTGGCCTTTATGCACTGTAAAAATGAATTCACATTCATCGAAAAAAATGTGGGTGGCAGATGAGAAAAGGAGTTCATGAGATAAATAATTTTGATTTAAAAGTTCAAGTTTTTGATGTCCAACTAATGATGAGCACTTTTCCATCTGAGGAACCACCAATTCCCCGTGAATTTATGAATTGGTGAGATACTATTCACCCCACCACACTCATGGTTAGAAGTCTTCTTTATTTGCTCTATATTTTTATTTTTATTAATATTAAACTTTTTGTAAAAATTTTTTCATATAAATTGTTTAATCATTTTCCTTGTTTTTTTCCTAAAAAAAATTATGATCTTTTAATACTTTTTTTCAAGTTTTATTATTTTGATTTTTTGGTAATTTTTTTCTATTCTTAAGTAAACTTATTGTGTAAATTTTTTATTTTTGGTAAATTTTATGTTTTTTTTTTATTTTTTTATTTTTGTATTTTGTATTTTTTTATGTTTTTCTTCTTATATATATATATATATATATATATATATTCAGTTGTAGTTCTGTTAATTTTAAACTTAAATAATGAATTTTCTTATATAATTACTAAATGAGTAAATCCCCCTTGTCGTCCTTGATTTTTTTTATTTGGTTCATATAAGTTTCAAATATTTATATGTAACTTTTTAAATTCCTTAATTATTTTGTTTTTAAACTATATAAATTGCTTTTTTTTTTTCCCCTTCAATTGACCAGTTGGTCATTTTGGCCAAAAATCATTTTCAAACCAGGTGAACAAAAAGAAAGTAAAATTAGTTAACATAGAGGAGGATATTTCCGTCCACTTACCATTCCCCATTTTTTTTTTTTTCTTTTTAAAAAGAACACCTTCTTAATCCCCGGTGTTGTAGACTAAAAGACATGCACACCACTCAATTTATGGCATGTAGACTAACAATTACATGTATATGTGAGCTTTCCAAAGTAATTTTCCAAGGCCACTTGCATTCTTAGTCAATCTTTTGCACCATAAAATTTCATATACATGTTCCCATATTAGATATTCATAAATCACTTTTTTAAATTTAGCTCCAAGAACCGTAATAAAAAATGCAATACAGCCTGACAAATTATGAATGACTTACATCTTTATGAGAAAAAAAAATGGAACCTTCAAATCGCTATGTATCTCTTGAAGCAATTTTGCAGTACCAAGAAGCATGAAAACATAAGTGTCATGCCCACAATCATGCATCTTTCTATGAACTTTGCTTTTGCTTTTGCTTTTGTAGGACTAGTTGACACCTTCTTAAGGAGACATTCAAGAAGTCTCTTATTAACAATAAATCAAAACTAATTGCTCAACCGAAAGTTGAATAATCTGTATTATATATTTCACACAGTGAGCAAGAATAATAAAAAGATACAAAGATGAATAGGAAATAAAAAAACATTTCCACTGCAACAATACACAAACAAAGTGATGCAAGTAATTAGCAACATATTTGTAGAGCAAGAGCATCCATATTTGCCCTGAGAGCTACAAAAGGAAGCTTTCTAATCCCAATAAAGCCAACATCACCAGTAACTACTATAGTATCGTATGCCCATCTTATCATGTTCTATTTTGATAAGCTTTAGAAACTCAAATACTTCAAAACTAAATTTAGGGTTTTCATTTAAAAAAATCAAAATGTTGAACTAATAGAAATGATAATTTATTTATTTTGATCTTCATTGGGTGCTTAGGAATGGTTTGAAACCTTTGAAAAACAAATTACGATCTAAATTTACATGAGGAGGGTTTTCTTGGGGACAATTGATTTAGAGGTTGAAGGCAGCCAAAACTTTTGCATCATCCAATTAGTATCTTTCTTTTTTTTTAGCAGCTCTGCAAGACAAGGTATGAAGAAGAAATTTTTTAATAAGATAATAGAATTATAAATGGACGGAAATAAGTCATATTTGTTGACTAATTTCACATTTTTGCAATTGATTTAACTCGCGAATGGATTATTATGACAAAAAAGACATATTGAGTCAATAAAAAATAAATACAGATTTATATAGTATTATAAAAATTCTTAAAAAACTTAACAAGTTAGCTATAAAGATTTCGAACATATATATATATGAACCACATAAATAAGGGAAAAAACTCATATGGACCAAGTAAATAAAATCATAGATTAAAAATATGATTTTCTCCTACAAAATATATTACTTTTATGACATTAAAAATAACTCACTTTTACAAATCTCTTTTCTTTTTCTTCATTTTTTTTCCAAACAGAAAAAGATCATTATATTATTAAATTGTATTTAATTTAATTTTCTATCAAAATGGTAAAAAAACATATAATAGATGGATTTCGATTTAAAAATAAAAATTTTTTCAAAATCGAACTTTTTTTTTCTTTTTTGGTTTAAAGATTTTAAAATCCAAACCCATATGGTCGGTTTGGACGTTTAGTTGCGGTCTGTTTAAGTTTTGCATCGGTACTGTTAAATCTTGAAATTCTCCTGCAAATCAATACCAAAGTCATTGCAAAAGGAAAGGTTTCAACTTTCAAGGATCAAAAGTTCCTCTCCATCTATCGAAATTTCGAGAAGCAAAGAATCCGATCAACAACGGTATGGTTGCTCGGAAATTCGTTGTTCATCACGAGAATTCAAGCTTCGATGTCGACTACGACACTGACGATGGCTTTGAGGTTTCTCTTTCAGTCTGTCTTTTTTCTCTATTTACGAATAATCTTCATTTACAGCCCAATTGTGATTGCTTTGCAATTTGTTTTCCAGGTTTTCCAATTCCAGCTTTTCTCCCTCACTTCAGTTCCTCCTGATCAACAAAAGGTAATTCTCATTTTAATTTATGGTTTTTTTTCCCCCGCATTTCGGTGGAAATTTTGAGTGATTTGGGTTTTGATATGTGTGAGGTAAGATATTGGGAGGTAATGAAGATCGGATTGTATCAGATGACTCTGATCTTTCAGCGGTTACCGACAGGCTAAAGTTGGTAGTCATTCATGATGAAGAAAAGAAAAACGAAGGGCACGGAAAGGCTGAATTTGAGTTTGCAAAATCAGATGAAGAATTGGCGCGAATGTTACAGGTTTTTAATATATTTTTTTTCCATGACTATTTTTAATTGGTTAGTGTATATATGAATTTGGGAAAATGTGACTTTGAGAGTTGGAAAAGTGATGTTGGATTATTTCAGCTTCAGTTTTTTTTTTTAAAAGGGGACAACTTGGCTTTTACTGGTGGATAAAATGATGGCTTTGAGATAAAAGACGTAACTGAATTGAAGTGCATTGTCAGGTCTGCTTAGTTATAAAACCTTAAAGGATGGGTAAGAATCAGAAAAGAAAAGGAAGAGAAAAAGGAAGAGAAGGAGAGAGTTAATGTGGGGAGAACTGTTGATTTAGGAGTAGTTTTCTTTTTAAATTTTTCACAAAATTTATCAGGTTTTGAGCTTGAAATCACTTTAGTGTCTGGGGAAGCTTTTCAATCGTTTTACTTATTTATTTATTATAATTCATCTAAATGAGTATGGATATAAACTCTTAACAAGTTTTTTCTTTGTTCTTGCAATTTCTTTTATGGTTAATTTCATAACGATGTCACTGTAATTTAGGCTGAAGAAGAAGCAATGCAGAACTTTGAACAGAGGATACAGCCTTATATAAAACAAGTTCTAATGGTACTTGCTGAAACATTATTTTGTTTTGTTATTTTATCTTTCTTTATGTAATTATCTTTTTGTTGAAGCAATTTAAAGATGTGACAGAAATTAAAATAGAAAATATGAAATCATTTATGGCTCTTTTGTTTATTATGATTTGGTGATCTCAATTCAATTTTTAGGGAAGAGAAGAATTCTTATTATACATTCATGGTATATGTTGAACTTATCTTCTATGTTTATGTAGTATGAAGACTTGCAACGCCAGGAAGCAGCTTGGAAGACTGTTCCTGTTGACAAGCTTGAGGAAAAAGCCATTTTAGCCTTAGCCAGGGTTAGATCTTTTTACATTCTCTATTTCTCACAGTAATTCCGTATATGTGGGAACTTTTAATCATCTTTCCATGTAAAATTATTTTACATTGGATTTTATTTGTATTGATAAAAGTGGGATAGAAAAGAAGAAAATAAATATGTGATGCATATTGAATGTGAAATCTTGATTACTAGCTACTTAATGATACTTGAGCTTGCTTGGCACCATGAAACATGAGATGGATTTATATTGTTTGACTTTTACAGTCTCCCTGGAACAGATACTTGATAATCAAACTTTCTAATCTGTCTACATGGATTCAGGAGGGAAATTTTAAACCATCTAAGAGTGAGCAAGATCATGCATTCCTGCTTCAACTTCTTTTCTGGTTCAAACAGTCATTCAGGTATCTTTTCATGCTGTTCCCTTGATTTTCTTTGCAGATGTCCTGGATATTTTAGTCAGTATATTATTATGATATGAGTTGAAATGTCTTCAAGAATGTAGAGAGTATATGTTCTTTCTGTTGTTCTCCATTATAAGGAGAGTAGGATTGAAAGCCTTGAGAAGATCCTATCATGTCTCTATTCCCATCATAATCAATAATCCAAGAATTCGTGTGAGCAGTAAACAGTACCTGAGTGGACATACTGTGATGTGGCATGGGTGGGGAGTTAAGTTTAGTCAAGAGACGGTGAAGATGCTGGATTTCTTCAGAAGATAAGGATCCCCTGGGATGTCTCTCCATTTTCAGCCATATGTACTTGAGTTCTTGATGAATTCATACGTTTCCCCCACGACCTTGAGTTGAGTGGCCATGTAGCTTCCAACATTGTCTTCTTGGTATTCACATTTTTCCACAATAGCCAGAAGGGAGATGATCTTCATCGGAAGTTGTCACCTTGGGGGGTCATGTGAGACAATTAATCCAGATTTGGTTGAGGTGGGTAAAGCATGGATCTATGACATGAAAGCAGGCATCCGGAAGGAAAAGGAATCCTCCTGAGAACTTGGGCTCAAGATTGATCATCTGAAAAGTCATATACCCACTCATTTTCACCAACTTATGAAATAGAATCGAATCTTCAGCACTACGTGCTTGGAGATCTTGCTAGTAATCCATCTCCTGCCATAAGCCCTCAGAATAATAATCTGTGATGGATAACTCACCTTGCTTCGTGCTGTGATTTTTGTTTCGTATTTTCAAGATCTGGGTGTCATTCCATATTTTAATAATAAGAGTAAGTCTGTTTGGCAGAATTTTGAATTTTCACTATAGTATCAAGCTATAGGATCCACAGCATTCAAAAGCCACAACGTAACTGATTATCAGAATCCCATTGTCCATAACCTGCATCTGACATAGCAGGTTGTTTCTTTTCTAGAATCCCCAACATTTTTTGAACTTTAATGAACAACAAACCCTTGACCAGGCAAGAATATTTATATGAGTGCAAATGTAGCTGCATAAACTTAAATATAGTCAAAGGGATGTCTATGGATATTCACTATTTATTTTAAATGGATATACATTGATTGGATATAAAATGGATTGAAATCCATTTAAATTTATCCATATCCTTGGGTTTCCAAATTGGCACCTCTAGGGTTTTCCTGGAGCGGCAATGTTTATTAATGTGATTCTGCGGTTTATTACTGTAAAGTACTTCCATGTATTACCTAGAAACCTGATCTTGGTGGTCTTTGATGATTGTAGGTGGGTAAATGCACCACCTTGTGACAACTGCGGCAGGGAAACTGCAAATGTGGGCATGGGAGTTGCTAATCCTTCTGAAGCTCGTTATGGAGCTTCTAGAGTTGAACTTTATCGGTATGTTTGAGGAAATATCAGTTATATATTTATGTTTATTTAGGTTGGTTACCTTACTTTGGTTCTTGCTCCATGGTCTTTTGACTGAAGCACCTTCTAGCTTTTTATGCTATAACTTGACAAAAGTAACGAGATCTTTGCACTGTTATGACTCTCTGGTTATTTTAACTGGAGTTTGGAAGAATGCGTATAATTTTCCACTAATGTTGCAAAGTTCTAGATATATCTCTTAACCATCCTTAATTGCAAGTCACAGATCTTATATGTTGGAAATGGCTGACTAACCTTTGGCTTTACATTTAATTAATTGTTGTAGAATATTGATGCATGTTTATAATTTGATGAACTGAAATAGGGGAGGTCACTGTTCTAATTATATGCTTTAGGTATTAGAAAATCCACTTCAGCTAGTGGATTGTCCAAACCAAATCTGATTTTTTTTCCAAGACTACATTGACATATTATTGTATCATTTTATTTTGGAGAAGATCTTCTATACTTATTTTCTGTTTTTTCTAATAAGGCTGATGTTACTATCAAATTTGAATTTGCTTGGGTTTTGCTAACCGTGTAATCAGGACATTTTACTCGTATAAACATTAAGTATTTGTTACATAATGTTCAATTGATTGAATGTTAGTCAACTATTTTGACATGAAAGATTTGCTTGTCGTTGATGCACCAAGATTTTTGTAGTTATAGAGATACGGCCAGCTGGTGTTCATGGTTTTATGTGCTTGTGTCAATTATCTTCTACTCCTACTGACTCTATATAAAAAATTGTGGAATGCTTTTGACTTTAATATAAATTATCAAGTTACTCATATACTAAATGTGACTAGTGGTGACACTTATGAGTTGAATATAAATCTCCTAAATTATGGAATAAAAGATGGTGCGATGTTAATATCTTAAACAAAGGAGGTTGGAGGTTTTTTGTGGATCTTTAAATTAAAAATATGTTAATGCATGCCAAAATGAAAATAGGGATATTCAAATTATAGATGGAGAAGTATTTTTCTTCATGGGGCAACTTAATTTTTCTTTGGAGATTGTTTTCCATAGTTCTGTAGGTTGGGTGCTTGCCCCCTGAGAGAATGTTTTTAATCATGAGTAAGCTGTAACTATTACCTTATTAGTATTTATAGGTTCACAATCAAATAAGAATGTGCGATACATGGTGACTGGATTCGGTGATTTGGGACATGGTGTGCTTCTGTGGTTCTTTTATAAAAAATTACTAGGGGATTGGGAGATGTAGTTTCATTTTTCTACATAGTAATTATCCTTTTTCCTGGTTAATTTGAATTTGGCAGCTGCAATTCTTGCTCAACTAGCACCCGCTTCCCAAGATATAATGATCCTCTGAAGGTATACTATAAATTTATTCTCCTTATTTTGCTTGAGAAACTTGTGTTGCCTAAATTTGTTGTTAGTCTTTTCTGAACAGTTGATAGAGACAAGAAAGGGGCGATGCGGGGAGTGGGCAAATTGCTTTACACTTTATTGTCGAGCTTTCAACTATGAATCTCGCTTGGTGAGTTATCATTTATTTTGCAATCTTACTCATGTAGTTTTAAAACTCTGTTTACTGTCAAAGCATGGTATTAGTTATGGCTCAAGTGCCCTTGTTAATTAAGATCTTTTATGTTTCAAATAAGTGAGTCATAAGAAGTTTAAACATTGACTACCCTTCAATCTCAAGTTGAATGTCTTATCTAACTTTCTTCTTGTCAAAGATTTAGTTCTTTGAAATATTTTTCTATGTTTATTTTGCTCTTTTTGTGAAGGCTTTGGTATGATCTGACATCAAGATTGCATCATGGGTTTGTTTATAGTTAACTCCCCCTTCATCGTTTGTTGCGTTTCCTACCTGTTTTTTTTAGCTAATCCTATATTGAAAAATTAAGGACAGCAGAGGGTTCTATAAGCCCCTTCTAGCCTCCTTAAATCTGCTTATGAATTTCGTTTCCTTTCATTGGATTCAACTTTGCCTTAAGTGGGCATAAAAGGTAGAGATAGAAAATAAAATAAGAACATGGCCTCTTCGATTCTCTATTTTAAACTTTTTCATTTTTCCACATATGAATCTCTAACGAGATTCTCCATGGTTGTAAGAGGAACTTCACTGAGATTAATTGAGGGAAATTCAAGAAGGAGCTCTCATCCTATCTGCTTTAATTTTTATATTTTTTTTTATCAATTTCAAGAACCAAGACCGGTACTTCCTATTGTCCTTACGGACTGTATTTGACTTTGTCAAAGTAGTGCTTTATCCATCTTATTCATCTAATTAATTTAATTAGTAGCGATAGCTTTGTATAAGCGGATGTAAATACTAAAATTAAGAAGGTTCTTAGTAAGACTTTATATTGAAAATCTATATTTTAAGAAATGAGATTTGTAATTTTGGATAATCAAAATAGAAATAGGGACATTCAATTCCGGAGGGAGGGAAGGAGCTAGAAATGTGTTTTTATTTACTCATTTTACATGGTGTAACTTATTAGATATTTTTACATAAAAATAATGTTTTAGGTTGTTAGTGGTTTTAATTTTTAGTTTATTTCTTTGTTATTATTATTTTTTTAACATTGGAATAAGGTTTTCTTAATGTTTCTATATTTAGATATTATTATAAAGATAATAATTTAGGTATATTTAATTTTAATTATTATGTTAAAAATCTATATTAATTGACACCCCTTGTTACAATGGAAGTTAACTTATCATCCTTAGTTTTTCTCTGAATCTAACTTGAAAGACAACCTTCAATTTCATTCAAGAAAAAGAGTGACAGAAAAGGATAGTTATTTTGTGGTGTGATGGTATTAGCATTGTTTAGGCCACTCGAGCTGGACTATCAGTAGATGTTGGTAAAGTAAAAAATAAAAATTGTGGCAATGAAACCACTGGACTAAATTCCACTGGTGTAGATGTTTTTGTCAAGCATTGTTAAATTATTCACTGAATTAATGAGTTTCTTTCTGGAAATGTTATGGTGTGACTATGTATACATCCCAGTGCAATTGGAGAGTTTATGGTTTCAAGTGACAACTGTATCTCTGTTAACTTCTGCATTTGCCATAGATCTTGGACTTCACTGATCATGTCTGGACAGAATGCTTCTCAACATCACTCGGAAGGTAGAGTCCAACTGTCTCAATCGGCCGTTTCTTTTCTTCTTTTCCTGTACAAGTATCTCACAGATCTTTTGATTGTTGTAATTTGTTCAGATGGGTTCATCTTGATCCGTGTGAAGGAATCTATGATAAACCATTATTGTATGAAAAAGGGTATTTCTCTTCTTTACTAAGGAACAGTTTCCTGTAGATTTTCTATAATCTGTCTATGGTGTGCAGTTATTGCTTAAATTTTTTCAGTGTTCTATTTAATGTTTCTTAAATTTTTTCGAAAAGATGTTGAGATTCTTCTAATCCCAGGACATCTTGTATGCTGAAACACCTCATTGCTAGTTGCACATTCTGATTGAATGTTTTGAAGAATGTCTGTATTACGAACACTCTAAGAATCAGTGGTAAACCTGATGGATATGTTCTTTTCCTTGGAAAATTCTTGCTATAAGAATTTAAAAGAGCCTCGGACCATTCAGGAAGTTGTCTGTAGTTGGTGGTGGACATGTTGTAGTTGGAGATGAATCCCATAAATCAAGGAGGATATAGGATATTTGTGTAA
The DNA here is from genome assembly GCA_028571225.1 of Parsonsia alboflavescens. Lineage (NCBI taxonomy): Eukaryota > Viridiplantae > Streptophyta > Magnoliopsida > Gentianales > Apocynaceae > Parsonsia > Parsonsia alboflavescens. Next base: position 13,464,362 of record JAOXNR010000029.1, read on the forward strand.
ACTTAGTTGAAAAATATGATTAATCTATGAACGAGACAATAATTGTGAATATTTGAAAATAGAATTGTGGGCATCATTTTGGACACAGAAGGAGTAATTATTAATCTCTTGAGCACTCTTGTCCACATATTTCTTGAAGACAACACCTAAATCATTAGTTTAAAGTCAAGCATCTTAATGAATTGCTGAAACACCCAAGAAGGAGAAGAAAGTTAACTGTAAACAGGAAAATGGAGGGAATCTGGATGTTATTTTTTCCAGACTTGCATTAATATATCCCTCATAGTTAAGGTGCAAAATTTAGTTATTAAAAAAACTCATAGGTGAAATCCTATATTTAGCAGCAAGACTGAACCTAGAATTTTTTCTAGTTTACCTTTTTTATTTTTGTAAGTGAGAAACTTTATTGATCTTAAAAGGTAATAGACAGTTCAGATAATTCTGAGTTATGTTCTTAGTGTAAAATTTGCTGACTGACTCCCATGCTCTGGGACAACCACCATTAAAATGACTATTTGGAACTTCCTACTTGCTACATCTCTTTGGTCATCATTTGGCATTTTTCTACAGTTTTGTCTGCGGAACAATGACTGCCAATAGAAGTTTTAGCAATTGTAACCTCTATATTTGATTTGACCAATTACTATTGCTAAAGGTAACTTAAAATACCTGTTTGTGGAAAGAACTGGTAGGTGATGGTGCAGGAATAGAGCCAAAACAAACAAAACACTTGTGTTTCTCATTATTGACTTTCTCAAGCTGCTGACTAACGAACAAATTAGGAACAGCAATTAAAGAAGAGCTTAAAAGTTAAACAAGTTATGCACACTTCTGTTTTTAGAGAAGCTTTTTAACAATCGTAACTAAATAAAAATATGTATAGATGCATGTGTAATTCCTTTACCCTAACTGCCATATGGATGAATTGTCCATGAATCAGGTGTTGGAACTTGACACAAAATGTACTCCCTTAGTCCAAAAATGATTTATTTATTTTTTTGTAGAGTTAGTAGTTAGGCTAATTTGGCTTAACTAATCTGTCGGGACTGCTAAAGAATAATCATCGACCCTGTGTCATTTTGTTCATTTCATAATTTGAACCCCATGATCTTTTAATTATAGAGACATTGCTTTACCATTTAAGGAAATCTTGCTTGTCAAATCTGAACATCATTAAGGATAAAATGTTAAAAAATGAATGTTGATTTTCTTAAGATGAAGTTTCATAATTTACCCCCTTAATTTAAGGGATGTGAATGATGCTAGATCTTGGCTCGCGCCACTTTCCCTAGATTTATTAAGGATAGGATGGATATGGTGGTCCAAATACTCTTCATAATATTTGATTTAACTTTCAATATTGGATAGGAATTGTTGAAATTTAGGGTTGAAGAGAATAATAAATCTCTCATATCAAATTATCATAAAAATAAAAGTACATAAAGAAATCGAGAACACCTAAACGTAATTGGTCTAGGTAACTACTAATCCTATTCATATTGGACTAAGAAACTACTAATCCTATCTATATTAGATAATGAAACTCCTAATCCAATCTAACATCAATTAACAAACTAACATCAAATAACAATTATCATCCTATCTAGAATATATAACTAACATAATATCCAATAGAAATATATATATATATATATATTTTCTCAGAATTTCATTGAGTACGAGAGACATTATTTTCAGTCTATTATATAATATTAATTATAAAAGATTAAATTATGGATAGATTACCCAACATATTTTTCTTTTACCCTAAAGTGAATAAATAAATTCTTCTTATTTGAATTTTCCATAATAAATAAGTCGAAGGATTTTCAGAAAGAGATTGTTTCTTTTGTGTTTAAGGTTTTATATCTTTATAATTTAAATTTAATGTGCATGTGTGCGAGTCTTAGCACATTTGTCGACTTTTTCTATACAAGGCATTTCATTCTTTCGTATCGGTCTACATGGGAACCATATTTTCCTACTCACTTCTATACCAACATATCCATGCTGAATAGTTCTTATGAATTTTAACTTGTAACATTGTCATCTTTGTGTTTCTGAAGCTGGAAGAAGAATTTGAACTATGTCATTGCCATAGCTAGAGAGGGAGTTTATGATGTAACTAAGCGATACACGAGAAAGTGGCACGAGGTAGAGATGTTGTTCTTCTTAATTGTATGTTTGGTTTCTTTAATTCACATTTTAATTATTCTGGCAAAATGCATTGATCTTGAAGGTTCTATCACGAAGAAACCTTGTAGCGGAGTCTACTCTTTCAAGTCTTCTATCAGATATGACTAGGGAATGTCGTAAAAGTTTCTCATCCCAGGTCCTTCCAGCACTTGAAGAACGTGACAGTTATGAAGCTGAATCACTTGAAAGAGATCTATATTCTGAGAATGATGCTTTAAACTCACTACCTGGAAGGCAGAGTGGTGACAAGGAGTGGCGCATGTCAAGATCTGAATTGGGCTCTGACACTTTGGGTTCTTCTTCTTGTCCTTCTAGAACATGTGTAGATGAGCATGTGACAAAGATCTACGATGCATTTTTTCCTGTTATTTCTAAGCTAGTGGAGCAATATGTCCCTAAATCTGAAGCTGCTGAAGTCATTATGTCATTTAAAAAGATATTGGTTGAGCTCAAGAATTCCCCTTTCAGATCCAGGAGGATATTAGTAAATGTTGCTTCGCATAGTACGCAGTTAGCAAAGTTTTTTCCATCTTTTGGCCAACTGCTTGATGCCCTTTCACTAAAGTTTGAGTCACAAATGGATGGCAGAATTAATATTTCTTTGGCTTCTGATCCTGTTATGACAATGATTGCACTGCCTGTTGCTTTCCACTCCCTGGATGATCTAATCTACAATGTTAAACATTGTAGTAAACTGGATAAAAGTTCCCTCTCATGGCCACTTTTGAAGTTAAATAGAATATGTCATGGTTTGGTCCGTGCTAGTGGAGAGGAGCTTCCTTTTGGAATTGTGAGTGCCTGTGCCTGTATAATTTTTTGGTGTCATTGCAATGAGAACTCAGTTGTATGATCCTTAACTGATTTTCTGCTATTCATGCTTGTTCAATTGCTGTTGTTTATTGTAATAGGTTACCTCTGCTTTTGATGGAACTCGGATGTCTAAATGGGAAGAACCAAATGGTGGAACAGGTGCATTCAGAAAATTTTTACTCATTACTGTGTGGGTAATACATTATGAAATATTGATATAGATGTTATGATGTAGGATAAACTTTAAAAGGTTCTCTTATTTCTTTTCTTTTTGTTTCTTTACTTCACTCTTTATTAGAAATGCACCAAGAATAGACGAGGTGGATTTAGGGAAGCAGATCAAATATTTCTGTTAGAATTGCTATCCTTTTCGTGCATTCAATCTAGATGTTTGATTCTATATTTCAGGAATATCTTCTACATTTTGCATACCTCATAATTTCTTCTTGAAGCTTACTTAAAAAGTAAATTAGCAAGGTGCACAAGTTCACCATGCAGAGTATTTGGTAAAAACAGAAAGGGAAACAAAATGCTTATTTTTGAAAGGTGAAAGATAAGGAAAGAATGCTTAGACATAATTTACTTTGAATAACTGTATTCTGCTATACTTATTATGCTTTTTCTTGATTCTAATTTGACTGGTAGGTTGTTGGATTACATATCATACCTTTGACAATAAGATGCATGATCTTGTGGCATATGAGCTAATGTCAGCTAATGATGCTAGAGAGAGAGATCCAAGGGACTGGTATGAATTCTTTTGGTTTCATATTCTATATGAGCACATATCACACACAAGTGACTGGCATTTTCTGGCCTCCTCACTTGATATGTTTGTGACCATTTCAATAGAGAACACCGTTGCAATTCAATTATCTAAGCAGAAACTCTAAATATGTTCAGTTACTTATTTGTTGAGTTTTGTTAGTGAAGTTCAGAAATATTAGGACAGGAAAGATTATGCTTTTCACTCTTTACTTCAAATGAAATAGATGAAAGGAAATAGTGGAAAAAACATAATAACTATGCACTGATAATTGTAAAACGATGTATAATGTGGAACAAATAAAATAACCTAAGACGACTTATATTTTGGAATGGAGGAAGTAATAATTTTTTATTCTTTAATAACTATTCCTACTTACTAAGGATGCCTTGATGTGATGCAACATTGTTCTACTCTTCGAATGGAGAACATCTTTCAAAGTTTTTATTTTCCTCACCTGTTCTAGATGGAATTTTCTTTGATGAGTCAGGGTATTAGAAGGAAGCCATGACAAAGGATTGAGCTGGCATGTTTTGGACGAACAAACATCTCAGATATTTGAAGAACGTTTCCGAAGGAAAGCCTATAAGATAAAAAAGCCTGGGTTCATGGCAAATGCCTTCAGGTAATTATTTACTATATCTTTGGCATAGCAAATGCATTTTTTCTTTTTCAATTTGACCATTTAACTTTAATTCGATATTTTTAACTCTGCAAGATTTGATAATTTAATCATTTAACTTTGCAAGATTTGACAAAGAACTTAACCATGTAATGTTCATTTTGTTAACTTTGTTATCCTTTGTATATTAGATTCTAACTTATGTAGATAATGACAGATTAAAGTTTGAAGCAATTCGAGATTCAAAAGCTACCTCAAGGATGCAAATAGGAAGCATTGACTTGTATTCAAGCAACCGTTCATTTGATTAGGATGAAAATTGTTGGGTTTCCCTTAATGGAAACAACACTTTCTATTATTCTGAAAAAAAAAAAAAAAATTGAGAAGAAAATGAGTGGTTGGTACTGTAATTCCCGGCTGTAAGCTGTAAGTTGTTGTACAAGTTGTTCATCCATGCATCATCATGCATCACATATCGTGGGATAAATAACTAAAATAACTTTTATTTGTTGGTACTATTTACTTTTTAAATAAGAGATCTCTAATTTTGGCATTTTTTTTTTTTTAATATAAGTTGTTTTAGGCCTTCTTACACATCAAGAATAAGGAAATAAAGTATTGATTTAGTTAAAATATCAAAAATATTCTCAGTCAAATTGACTAGGGTAAAAATTAGAAAAGTTTAATAAATATTTATAAAATTTTATAAAGCAATCTATGTTATCAAAAAGTACTAAAAATATTTAGCATTGCCGGCATTGGTACGTGGCATGTTTAAAAGAATTGTATTTTTTTTTTTGGAAATTTATGTTTATATACACTAACATTGGTGGAATAATTGTTTTCATTGCGTTTATGTATATGTTACAAGAGAGTGGATTATATGTTCGAATTTTGAAGGAGAAGACTTGAGGGTGTGAAATTTGAGAAACCCCATTCTTTGATCTGTTTGATCAGTGATAACATAGTTGAAATTATAGATAATTAAAGTAAAAATCATAGAAATTTTCAAATACTTCGATTATAAAGAAATATTTTTCCTTCTAAATGCTTTACAATATGAATATACTCCTTTTATCTCCCTTTTAACAAAAAAAATAAAAAAAATAAAAAAGTAATTATTCATCATTGTCGTTCCAATTATATGTTTGAATATTTAATGTTTTTTTCCCCTTCCTATTTTACCCTTTTAAATCTTTAATAAAGCTTTTAAATGATCTAAATCATTTATATACTTTGTATGCAATGTAAAACATTTGTCATTAAAAGAAACGAAAAGAATATATTATGTTGTCTCTCTATTTATTTTACATTTGGTAAGTGTATATTTGATGAAATTTCACTCTTCGATTTTGTTACCATTTCAAATTCCTCAAATTCAATCCATTTATATTGGTTATAATTTGTGATTCGATACTTATATTTAAAATGACCACAAGTGTATGAGTGATTATTGTATAATTTTCTCCATTGTTTTACAAATGAGTTTCGATATCTAAAATCTTATCGTCCAGTTTGGTCAAAAAAACTTGTAGGAATCAAAATTTCAAAATGATTATAGTTTGAGAACTGAATAGGTCAATAATTCTAATAAAAAATATTCAATAAATTCAAAGCTTAGAATTTATATACAATATAATTTATAAATTAATTTTAAAAAATCAATAATAAATCACTCGTTAAAACTATACCTTATTTATCCAATTTTTTTTTTCTTTTTCAAGACATATTTTTTATATTATTAATCTTTTTTTAAGGACATTGATTAATACATTTATTTGAAACAAAATAGTATCCGATTAAGGTATAAAAAAATATTTTATAAAAATAATTGTTTTAACAATTATATATTATAATTAAAATCAATTTCTTTTTCTTTTGAGTTACAACAAATTTTGACACAAAAAATAACGTAATAAACTAGTTTTGTTTTAAGATTGAATAATTGTCCCACATCGCTAGAATAAGAAGCTTTAAGAGAGAGAAGCTTGTATAAAATTAGCGGATCATAAGTCTAAAGACTCATACCTTTCTCGATTAACTATTTTGACTAAGATTAAGTGTGGTATCTGTTTTTATTAGTTTAATATCTGATACTTGGGTCATTGGTCCAAATGATATTAACTCTATTATTTTTGTGGGAACAGCCCATTGAGTAGCTTGCTATTAGATTTTCTAATGAGGAAATATTGCATAATAGAAGCATTATCGTAATTGATAAAAAAAGATTACTAGAATATTACTTTTTAATTAAATAATAATAAATATTCAATAAATTCAATGCGTAGAATATAATTACTAAATTAATTTAAAAAATCAATAATAAATCATGGGTTAAAATTATACATTTTTTTTGCGATGTCTGGGTCCATTTTCCCCTATCTCGATATTCTGCTTATCCAGGAGGGTATTGGTGGGATTTGAACTTAAAACCCGTAGTCTTCGTGCTCGCCACTCCACCCACTGGGATGTCCCCAAAGAGACAAATTATACTTGCACTCCACCCACTGGGATGTCCCCGAAGAGACAAATTATACTTGATAATAGTTTAAGTGTTTAAATTCATAAGGATTAGTGATATACGGTTTTGCTAAGGCATACTCAAACCGTTACCGTAGCGGAATTCTTACTACAGTGCTCATGCAGCCAACCAAGCGGAGCAAGAATTCCATTACGGTAACGGTTGGAGCGCGCACTAATGCGCGCTTTAGCAAATCCGTAGTGATATATATATATATATATATATATATATATGTATATATAAAAAATAAGTTTAAAAAATATATTTATTTTTAATGGGTGAAAAAATATTTAATTTTTGATAGGTGATGGATAACTTGCATGTTGGGATAATTATTAAATATCATTAAAAATCATAGAATTTACATACAGTCTAATTTATAAATTAGTTTTAAAATTAATAATAAATCAGTAGTCAAAGTTGTACTTAATAACGGTTATGAATTATTATTCATGAGTTTAGATTAAAAAAATAATTATCTATCTTTTTAAAAGTAATATGGATAAATAGAAAATTTGAAGAAAAGAAAAAATCTATATTAACAAAACTAAATCATAAGAATTGATTGATTTTTTTATATAATCTGAATTTTAAAAATTATAATAATTTGGACAGATGGTGGATCATATATTGATTTACTTTTTTACTTACAATTTTTTTAACAGTTTTATTATGCACTAAGAATAATTCAAAGTGATAATAATATTTTTTAGTGAAAAAAAAATCATTTCAATACTATTTAAATGTTCTTTAAATAACCTTACTAGCTTAATGGTAAGCAGTAACACTTGAGATTGGAAGGTCTCGAGTTCGAGACACATCGAGGATAAGTGGGGTGTCACCGTTGATCCTCGAGGGGAGGGATAAAAGAGGGTCAGGGGAGGAGTCGGTGTTTAAAAAAAGAACTTTATTCAACTTATTATTAAATAACATTTTAAAATATAACGTCACCAAAAATTAGACTAACATGAAATATAATTGGAAAATTACTCCTAAATATTTTCTATTTTTAATTTTAGAAAAGATGTTAATTTGAACAATAGTGAGGATATATTAATCTACCTTTTCTTAATTACATTTTTTATAATATAATAAAAAATATTATTGATAATTCAAAAATATTATTAATGATATGTTGAGTTTTTTTTTTTTTTTTTGCTTTTTGCAGTTACATTTTTATTTTAATTTATCACATATCTAATGAAATTAAAGGATGATTTTTCTAAAAAGTCTTTTCATATTTTTATAGAATTGTTTATAAAACAAAAGGATAATAATAGTTTTAATTAAATAAATATTGAATAAAATTGATTAAATATTAATTAGTTAATACATATAAATATTTTTATTCCTAATAAATTATTTATAAAATAAAATGATCATAATATTTTAATGCAAAATTTAATTTATAAGAATAAAAAAAATTATTCAATTTATTAAGTAATTAGTGATAACATATTAATAAATAATATTGTGAGATATAACAACAACAAAAAAGAGAATTTACATACAATATAAGATATTAGTATCAATAACAATTCATAATGAAATTTAAAGCTATATTAACTAATATGAACTTCATTATTTGAAGTAATCTAAAAGGTAACGTATATGAATACAAAATATTTTAATTTTGAAAAAATAATTATTAATAATACAAAAAAATTAAAAAAAAGAATATGTTTTGATTTTTTTGAATTTTTATTTTAAAAATATATTAATTTGGACGGGTGATGAGTAACCAATTGAATTACTTTTCTCACTTTCCTGTGCATCACACAGGTATTATACTAGTTTTAAAAAAAGAATTAAAAATGAAAAAAAAATCTTTTTTATCAGAGTGAATAAAAATCCCAAAAATTCTCCTTGATCTGTCAATTTTTCAAAAAAAATGATAAAATAAATAAATGCAATGTTAAATCTTTTTTGAACTTTATTTTATACTGTTTTGCTAAGGCGCACTCCATCCAACTGTTACCGTAACGGAAATGTTGCTACAGTGCTCATGTAGCCAATCAACTGTAGCAACATTTCCGTTACGATAACGGTTGGAGAGCGCCTTAGCAAATCCGTTATTTTATCATAGTGAATTACTCGAAGGACTTGAAGAAAACAAAATGAAAAATCTTGAAAGAAAAAAAAATTAAGCAATAATGAATTAAATATAGACATGCATGCAAATTACAAACAGTAAAATATTTAATTCGTGATTTTTTTTTATTAATTAATTAGCATAAGATTGCGGATTTGTGTTGTACCTCTCGAGAATTTGTTCCATAATGACAAAATTCATGTGAGCTATAAAGAAAGACTACAAATATAAAGAAACCATAGTCCAAATTTACATTCGGCTGTGGACGGTAAATTTTCGAAGGGATTAAATATCTGAGGATTCTATTGAGCCGGAAATTACTTTTGCCGGCGACAAGCACCGAAATCTGGAATCGGAGGAAAATAATTCCCTTTAACATAATAAAGTCCATCTGATTCAAAATTTTGATCGAAATTCGAAGATATTCGTGATTAGCAGTACAAACAAGGAGGGACGTATTACTTGAGATGCAGGGCTTTTCTTTGCTACAGGAACTGATTATTCTACAGAATTACAGTTCCGAGAATTGGAGAAGCACAAAAATTATCGACAAAGGATAAAAATTCTACGAAATGAACAGCATAATTTTTTTTAGTATGCAAATTTCCATCTACCAAAAAATTAATAATAAATGAACCAAATTGGAAATAATAATTTGCTGTAAATGGGTGTAGGTTGGTATTGGAGCCAAAGCGCACCGTTCCGATGTTTGCAAAATTTGATTTTGCAAGGGGGAAGAAATAGGGATTTTTGGATTCCGACGGATGAGAGAGAGAGAGAGAGAGAGAGAGAGAGAAAGAGAAAGGTTACAGTCATGGAAAACACCTCAAGTCCTAGTTCCAGTTCTTTGTCCCTATCTAAAAGTTCTTTACATTCTACAAATATTGGTAACCTTGTAGAGTATACTACTATTCCAGAGTTGGTCTTAGTAGAGGAAGCAGTCCCTCCTCTGATGAGTCCATATAATATTTATAAAAAAAGAGGATCCTTTCCTTCAGATATCTAATCTATCCGGCGACTTCTCAAATCGACAACCCCAAAGACGAAGGAGTATGTCCAGTCGTCCAAGCTAGATCAGTGTGACATTCCATACTCTTCCAGAGAGCAATATGTTAAACTTAACATACTACCAGAGATGGTGACACAATGGAGAGCTGAAGGTTACACACACCTTCACATCGATGGCGTCAGAGTCATTCTGACTTATGGCGGTAGGAAGGGCCACCCAATCACTGCTCGAATTGCACTCTTAGATTCGAGACTACTCAGCTACGAGCAGGCAATCATAGGCACAATGATCACTATGCTCAACTTGGGAAGTGTTGTCTTAACACTGTTCCCAAACTATGCCATATCTCTCTCGGACCCAAACTTGTGCATAGCCTTCAACTTCAACTCACCGGCACATCTCTCACTCCTACCTCAATGATGGCCACTTTACATCATTAGATGGTCTACCGGCTCCAGAATCACGCTCTTGATCTACAAAATAGTGGTTCTCCAGATGCCTTAATGATGTTGGCGGATTTAGCCACGAAAGTTCCTACCTTGGTCGAAATCCCAAGGTATGTCAAGAGGGAAGATCTCCAAAAGCTCATGCATGTAGAATGGATTACCAACAACAAGAATCTTCACCAACAAGAAGAACCAGTCCAGGCCACAGTTTCAGCCTTTCGAAGGCTACTTGACGGACGAGTCCAAACGTTTTTCGGAATTACTCCAAAAGAAGAATTTGGGCAAATCTTTGCACAACTGATGCTCAAGCCATATGACCTAGGAGATCTAAGCATGCACAAGAGGGTACCGATATCCTCCTTCAACCAGTCAATTGAGCCTAGCTACACATCTCACATCAATGGCCACTTTATATGGGATGTCCCTGGCTTTGGTCTTTGCGACCCTGAATGTTCGTGTGAAGAAGATGAGGTTTGTAAGATTCTGAATGTTCTTGTGAAGAAGACGATTCAGAAGGTGACGGACAAGAAAGAAATCTGATGGATGCTCATCCAGACGTCCTCCACATGATGATGATGAAGGCAAGCCTACGGCAATACCAGTTCCAAGGCCTTTCACTGGCTTTGCAGATTTTTACAGCCCTTATCCTAGAAGATTAGCCTTACTATCGATAAGCAAAGAGAATCCTCCATCCTTCTATCCATCTATCAAGAAGATCTTAAAGAAGGCGACGGATTACTATGAGCCATCTCCTTACTGCAAGTTGGCAGAAAAAATCACACCAAGCAGGTCAACTCCGATCCCGTGCATGATGAACAGACTTTCAAGGAGTCCTTATGCTTCGAATTTTCCACCCTTGGAAAGAAGAGAGAACAAGGTAGATAGACGAACCTCCTGACCTTGCATTTCTCAGAAGGCAATTGATGAATGTAGGAGACATGTTCCTCTCAATCAAGTAGAGGAAGTCCTCAACTGGCAGACTGACAACGCCATTGCCCAAAATCGTGTCCTGACAAGAATTGATGATCGAGTCAATCAAGTCAAGAAGAAGATTGACCACGTAGAGAAACTCTACCTTGAAATGGTGAACAGGCACAACGCTCTCGAACGAGACCTCAAAGAGATGATCCGTACCGGCACCACTTACTGCAATGAGTTTGATGAGAAATGCCAGGAGATTCGAGACTTGAAAAGACAACTTGAAAACTACAAGAAAGGAAGTCTGAAATTGCTCCGGTTCCATTATCTCCATCACAAGGTTTCTCCATGCTCGACATTCCCAACAACCCACTGACTTTCCACATGCCAACTCCACTTTTCGATGGACCACTGGTTCTGCTCTACCTCGAGCTGAGAAGATTGTTGACTACAGTATACCAGACTCTAACTTTTGGGTTAATTGGGCAAAAGAACATCCCTATGTTCATCCAACAATGAAGAAGAAACATTCACGCATCATTGCTCAATCAGAAACTTTCCAACCAGATGGTTCCAAACATTCTCGGAAGGAAAAGGCGAACGCACTAGTCCAACCAGATGAAGTCCAACGTGAATTTCCAAGGAAAGAAGAATTCAAGACTCCAATCCAACAAAGACCTCTTTTGACAAGTTCCACAAGATAGCCTAATTCGGCTTTTCCAGCAAGTTCCACAAAGCAGCTTGATTCGACTTCAACAAATCCTCCTCCGCAGCTCACGGTGTCATATCATGCTGATGAAGTTTCGACACCTTCTGAAGACTCAAATAAAGATCCAGTGTCTGATGAAGTTTTGACACCTTCTATGGACTCAAATGAAGATCCAGTGTCTAAAGAAGTTTCAACACCTTCTGAAGGCTCAATTGAAAGTCCAGTGACGGAAACATCCTCCGAAAACTTTTCCGAGTCTACTGAGTCTAGAGATGAAACGATGGACATTTTAGGGATCCTTATGACTACCCCTGGTCTCGCAGGATCGACCACATATGTTGAAGTCCGTCATAGCCATGAAGAGAGCACAGATGATGAATCTATGGCAAATAATCAACCACTGTCTCCACAACCCGCTCCTCTGGAGAAATCTTCAAAGACAATTTGTTTCACCTTCGATGACATTCCAATTAGCAGAAGATGTGAAAGGTTCGAAGAAATGTTATCATGGGTTCATACACAGTTGTTAAAGGGGGTATCTCTAAACAATATCTTGTTTGAATTTTTTAGTCGTTCTGTTGGTACATTGCATGATTGGTTTATATCTTTAGATGCCATTGACAGAAATTTATTACTTACAAGTTCTTTGGATTTTTGTGATATTTAAAGAATTTATAGGTGACTATTCCCTTGAGATCAAACAGGTGAGAACAAACTTTTTCAGGATGAAATGTTGTTCTTTGAGGCCTAAGGACATCAATAGGCACTACAAACGAACGATAGAAATCTATTATCGCCTCGGTGGAATGAAAGTCCCAAATCTCAAACAGATGTACATTTCCTAACTTCCAAAAGAGATCCCACCAAAGTTGAACAAAATGATCATGCTTTCTGGAAACACTTTGGCAAATCTTGGACTTCCAGAGATCCACCAAGCTACATTCACATGTCTTGAAGCTCCGTGATAGAAGAAAAGTCATGGAAAATTTCTTTCATGGGAAGAAGAAGCTCGAGAAGATTTGCAACAGAAATTACGAGATTGGGTGCTCTAAGTCAAAGAAGTGTAGTTTTAAGGGCAAAGTCACGAAGAAAAAATCTTCGAAGCAAAAGAAGTACAAATCAAAGAAAAATCTTAAGTACTTCTGATGGAAAGCATCAACCAGACAAAAGTCCGACAGAAGTTTCTTCTGCAAGAAGAAGGGCCACTTTGCAAAGAATTGCCCAAACAAGAAGGCCAAAGCTTCAAAGCTTGTCTCGCAACTAATAGTGGACCATCCAGAATCTGACATCGAATTGGTGTTCTCAGAGCAAAGCCATCCCAACTAGGATACTACCTTTGCTATTGAAATTATAGATTCTGAATTTGAAACTTCTGAAAATGATTCTGAATAAGAATCATGTTTACTAGTTTTTAATATTAATGAAGTTTCAGATATTAATTCTTTAACTGATATTTGTCCTCCTCATGTGCAGGTCTCCTTGTTAACGTGTAAGTACCCACAACCAGTCAAAGCAATTGGATTCTTAGACACAGGAGCCATGAAAACAATGATGAATCTAGATATTCTTCCAGCAAAATTCTGGACAAACACTGACGCCCAATTCCAAGCAGCGAATGGAGAAATCTTTCAAGGCAGTCTCATTTCAAAACACCCAGTTGGAATAAAGTTTTTCCCGGATTGTATAATTTGGATCAAAATTTTTGGGAATAAACTTCACGGTAAAGATGTTCTTATCAGATGGAATATTTATGCAAAAGCTGAAAGACTACGAGTCCTTCCTCATGGCATTCGGTATAAACATCACTTTCAACCCTTTACTCCTGTTACTAATATGTTTGCTATTTCTGATACTGCTGGCAAATTTCTATCAATAGCTAACATGTTAAAAAATTTTTGTGTAGATTCTCATGCCAATTGTAAGCACAAAAACCCGCTTTGGAAAAATGAAGAGTTCTTTGTTAAGCTTCCCTTTAAACTTAATGAAGATATGAACCCAACCAAAGCAACACACCCTAGGATGACTCCTGATGATCTTAAACTTGCTCAGGAAGAGTGTGCACAACTGCTACAGCAAGGTTTAATCGAGCCAACTAATTCCAGTTGGGCTTGTCAAGCCTTTTAAGTAAACAAAAGAAGCGAGCAAGTCCGAGGTAAGAAAAGGTTAGTCATCAACTATAAACCTTTAAACCAGTTTTTGAAGGATGATAAGTTTTCGCTCCCACGGATTCGAAACCTTTTTACTCACTCGGCAGGAGCAAAAGTATTTTCAAAGTTTGATTTGAAAGCTGGTTTTTGGCAATTAGGAACTGCACCTGATGAACGATATAAAACTGCCTTTTGCATTCCTAATGCTCAATATCAATCGAAGGTGATGCCATTTGGGTTGAAGGTAATTCCTTCAATTTTTCAGAAAGCAATGATAAAAATTTTCAGCCCATCCTTCATAGTGCTTTGATTTACATTGATGATATCCTTCTCTTTTCAAAAGATGATGAAGTCCATTTGTCACTGTTAGAACAATTCTTTGACATCGTTAAATCTCAGGGTATCATGATCTCAGAAAAGAAAAGCTCCATCGGCCTTCATGAGATTGAATACCTTGGTATGAAAATCTTAGACGGTAAAATCCAGAAAGGTCCTCACCTTGTTGAAACCCTTCCTTCGTTCCTCGATGGGAACCTATCCGTAAAAGAGATCTAGCAATTCGTTGGCATCATTAACTACATCAAAGCCTTCCTTCCTAACTTCTCTAAATATGCCAGTCTATTGTCCAAACTCCTGAAAAAGAAACCACCTCCTTGGAGTCATGAACAAACCCTAGCCATCCAAGCCTTCAAACGAATGTGTAAGAAACCTTTTCCACTTCAGATCCCATCCACAGGTCATAGGATCTTACAGACGGATGTAAGTGATGAGTTCTGGGGAGCAATCCTCATTGAAGAACTCAATGGCCAGAAACATTATTGCGGTCATGCCATCGGCCAGTTCAAGGATACAGACAAGCACTACCACACTACCATCAAGGAGATTTTGGCAGTCAAGCATGGTATCAAAAGGTTTGAATTTCATCTGATTAGTCATGAGTTCACAGTACATATGGATAACTCCTCTTTCCCGAAGATCATGGAATTCAAAAATAAAGCCACTCCTAAACCATAACTCCTCCGCTTGAAAGATTGGTTCTCCAAATACTAGTTCCATGTCCAACACATCAAAGGAGAATCAAGTATTCTAGCTGACCTTCTATCCAGACCAAAAGGAAAACGCTTGCTTAAACCCTTCTTTGACAGCCTACCTAAGCCTATACCTCTCATCTTCACCATCACAGAATTTTACCCACCGGACTAGCTCTTTGTGGAACAATTGACCAAATCAAGAGATATGCCAGAAAGACAGTTTTCTAGCACCTTGCCCTAACCTGTCTAGAAGAAAACCACTTTCTTGGAGTAGCCTTCGACATTGATCACCCTTATAGCAACATATCTGTATTTCCCCTCCTCTTTCTGAAAATAAGTTTTGATATCTGTGGACATTAGCAATTTACTGTTATTATCCTATAGAGATTGAAATTCACAATTTCAAGATCTTCTTTGCCAATCCTAATAAGTTTTCTAATACCTTACTATGGCATTATTTTACTCTCTTCCAGTCATCACAGGATTGGTATAGAGATTGTTGTCAAAGCCTTCCAGGCGATCCATTAGAAACATATCAAGTGTACATAGTACACTTAGATTATGTTGTGACCGAACACATGGATTTTCAAAGAATACCATAAGCCATGGCCTTATCCATGGATTAGTAGGTGGAGTCTTTCCAAAGAACCTATGAATCAACCGACCATGAAGCTAGCACGAGAAGAACTTTTTGTCTACTTGAAATCCCAGAAGATTTCTCAGGAACCTCCAAGTTATAACACAGGTTATGCAGATTTCTTCCAAAGGGAAACCTACCTTCCAAGCAGTAGTTCTGTAGCCCCAGGTCCAGACATGGAATCCTCATTTCCAACTGCAGTTCGGCTGTCACAAACAAAGATAAACTTGACAATGTCACAAGAAGGTAAAGGATTCTAGTAATCTTTTTGCGGCTACAAAAGAACTTCAATCACTGTGGCATTCTGTTATGTCTCACAAGTTTCAGCAAACCCTAGTCATTTTCAGTCTTCTGTTTGCAGCAGTAAAAAGAGTTGGGAATCTCTTAGATTCCTTCAGCCCAGCCTCATGGGTTTTTACTATTTCTCAGTGCCCTTATTTTAGTTTAATAGTTCTACTTTCAGTCCTCCATGCACCAGCAAATTCGGCCAGCAAAGAAGTATTCCAAGCAGAAGGTTTCTGCCATGAGAAAAATTATGCCAGAAGAATTTCCTACTGTTATAGTATTCCTTTGTTCAGTCCTTGCTCAGCCACTTTGTCCAGATTATGGTGCTGTCCTTCATGCAAAAATAAAGCAGCCAGATCATCAAGTTTCCAGCCTAGTCATCAGGATGATTTTCGGTCAGAAGTGCTAAAGTTTTACTGTTCTTTTTGTTTTTGTTCCAAGTGTCTTCCAAGCAGAAAAATGTGAAGCCATGTCATCTTCATGCAAGATTTGGCATCAGCAAAAAGAAGTTCCAGCTTTGCTTTCCTTAGAGTCTAGTGTTAGTCATTTTGTTTGTTTTCTAAATTCGAGCTTTTGTCTTGTACCAAGTTAGGGTTTGAGTGTACGAGTTGTATTTTTCTTTCCAAGTTTGTCTTGTTTCCTTGGGATTGTACTTTCAATAAGCAGCTTGCTTTGTAAGGAAGAATGGACGGTCACTCATCTATAAAGTGAACCGAAAGCAGGGGGTTGTCTTCAATCTAAGTTTGATTTTAGATTTGTCTAAGTCATTTTTGGTCCTTAGGGTTTTCTAGCTTTGAGTTCTTCTCAAAGTTAGTTTGTTTAGAGTGTCTCTTGTATAATATTCTTCGATCAATAATATCATGAGTGTTTTCCTTTCAATGGTGTTCTAAGTCTACAATTCTCTCTCTCAAAATCTTTTTGAATTCCCAAAGAGTTTATGAGCCCCGTCAGTATTCCCCAATTATAGATGATCTATAACTGCCATAGTAGTGAGAGCAAGTACTATCCTTGAGTAGCGAGTTAGAGGAGAAGAGAAGTACTCGGGACTAGCTGTGTCGAGGGTAGCGCTTGATCAACACCGCTCAATCTGCAGAAGAGACAAGTAAAAGCCAAAAGGGTTGTTTGACGAGGGAAGGATCTGGAGATGCTACATTACGAGACTCTGTCAAACACTTGAACAATCAATTTACGATAATCGTACTGTCACCAATGGCACATGTTGAATTTTGTAAAAATCCTCTCGTTCTTGACCGTCTATCACTTGAAGCCTTCGTTTAAAATCCTCCGGCATTATACCTACTTCCAGCTCTTGGAGGGTTGTAATGGAAGCATTTCTAACGTCTTGCAATCCCAAATATCGATACATGAAAGATTGGGCATGGCTGCTTCTTTGACCATCCATCTCTCAAAGTTGGGTAAGCCCCAAAAATGTAGTTCTCTGAGTTGCAGGAAGCTAGATGCACTACACTGCATTTTAGTCCCCACGAAGCTATTTAGATGTAGGCAAAGATATTTCAAATTCGGAAGCCTCTCAAGTGTTTCCATTGGATCATCCAATATCTCCAACCTTTGTAAATGCAGATGAGTCAGATCCAGAGCAAAACCAGACTCGTACTTTGGGAGCTTGCCAATTCTATAATTAAAAATTTGCAATTTTATAATTTTCTTGCAAGAGAACAACTGGGTAATCAATGCATACTTATTCTCACCAATGGTTAATGAAGCTTCTACACCCAAATCCAACCTCAGTGAACTTTCCGATTTTGAAGTAAACTTGAAAATCTCCATGATATCATCATATTCAACATCAAAAAGTACAGCTTTTAACTGCTGAAGATTAGTGAGCTTCACCAAATCCTTTGAAGAACAAAACCTACTATCAAACCCTTCTAAAATTTCTAGATTTTTCAATCCATCCAATTGCAACATGAACTTAAGTTTTTGAAGCCATGGCAAGTACAAGCACTTAAGCTGTGTCATCCTCCAGAGAATATTTTGTACCCAACTTAGCTTTGCATTTTTTAAGTCAAGGGTGTGCAATTGTTTTAGATTGACCAATGATGATGGCAAAACATTGAAAAATCCACTCAAACTCAGTTACCTTAAGTGAATAAGATTACCTAATCCATTTGATAAGTCGAGGTCATCCAAAGCAGTAATGCAAGATGATTTATAGACATGGTCCCCAAAATAACGATATAGACCTTCAATTTCCAAGACCGTAAGCATTTTGAACCAATTTAATTGGGATCTTATATTCCATGGCACAAGCCCTTCGTAACCACCAAACAACATCTTGAGTGACCTTAGATGCTCAGTTATTCTCCTTTGAGGAAGGACATATTATTAACATTCTCCTTTTCAAATTGAATGACAAATCTGTGAATTTGTTGCGTTGAAGAAGATGACTTATTTACTTGATCATCAAAGTCATTCTGAGAGTTGATGAACAAGAACAAATTTTCTTCTTTTGCCTTTTCCATGCATAAACTCATTAGGTTATGAAGGCGACATTCGAGCCTTTTCGTTTTAAATGTATACTCAACTACTTCAACTTGCACCATGGAATGTTCTGCCAACATGTTTAAGTAATGTTCCACTACATCAAACATTGTTTCTCCACTAATGAGGTTTCTCATTGATATCATTCCCTCGGAAATCAATAATTGATATAATTTCGAAACATCAATCTTTGAGTCTTCAGGAAATGTGCCCAAGTATAGAAAACAAGGCTTCAATTTTGGTGGCAAGTTAGTGTAACTTAATGCTAATATCTTGTGAACTTCTCCTCCCTGCTGTAGAATGTTCTTACCTCTTCCTATATGTGCTCTAACATTTTTGTGAACACTCTTCCATTCCTCAATATCCCTTTTTGTAGCAAGAATTCCTCCTAGTACAACCACTGCCAGAGGAAGACCAAAACAATGTTTGACCATTTCCCTTCCGAGCTCTTCCATTTCTTGAATCTCTTTATGGTCTGATAGAAAAAGAATAACAATACAAAACTACTTTATCTTTCAAGAGACGCAAAATAATGTAATGACAATAAAGTAATCAAGACTTTGTTTAGAAAATGAGAATGAAAAAGATTAGTATTGTAATCAACCTCTATGAGTCCTTCCCCTTAAAGCCTTGGTTCAAAGCAACTCCCAGCTTTCCATCTCATTGAGGAATCTTGGCTCATGGTGGAAACCATTTAGGCGAATATGCAATGCAACGTTACGATCATGAGTCGTGAGCAACAGGGCCGATTTGCTGCCCTGTTTAGTAGTTGGAAATGCCGCTTTTATACTCTTCCATGATTCTGTTGACTAGATGTCATCAAGAACAACAGGGCACTTTTGGTCCCTCAAGGTTTGAAACAACTTCTATGGTAGCCCATGCTCCGGTAATTTCATGATAGCTTCAGAATCTTGAGGCAATAACTCAAGTAGGATCGTTTGTAAAATATCTCTGTGCTGCCACTGTTGTGAAATGCAGACCCAAGCAAGATTATGAAAATTGTCTTTTACTTTGGGGTGATAGTAGACTTTTCTCGCTAGAGTTGTTTTTCCCAAGCCACCCATCCCAGAGATGGAAACAACTCCATCGAGGTCATTTTCGGTTTGGTTCACCAAATGCCCCACCAACACTTCAACATCATCATCCAATTTGATAAAGTCATCCTCCACAACATGGGAATAGGTCCTCTGAAGCAGCTGTTGCGAAGAAGAACCTAGGCATTCTCTTTCAATCGGAGACCGACTTATCCGATACTTCTCAAAACTATTAGTTAGACCAGAGATCTTGGACTTGAGCTTTTGAATCTCTGAATCGATTAATCTGCGAAAATAACATTCTTTGAAGAAGCTAGCAGTTCTTTTGAGAATTTTTTCTCTTTGAGATGCAATTCGGAAAGCATATTCCTCGACCAAATCCTCAGCTTGGTTTGCAAGGTCTCTAGATTTTGAAATCCATACCTAAAATAGAATCAATTTTCAAGATCTTATAATTCATATATAATCTCTCAACTTGATCTTGCAAGAAAATTAAATTACCTGAATATCCCTTTGCGCATTTTGCCTTGCCTCTGCATCCCGTAAGAATGATCGCAGCTCGTCCAGCTTCCACTTGTGATCCTCCACTTCATCACTCACTCCGGCAAGAATCTTGGCTTCTCTGACCAGTAAGTTGGCAAATGTTTGAATGGCAAACTCCACGCCAACCTCAACGGCCATTTTCCTAGGAAATTGTAAATCTCAGAAATAGTTAGCAGCAATGTTTTGTGGACCGGACCGGACCGGCCGGTCCAACCGGTCAAACCGGGAACCGGCCAGTTGACCGGTCCGGT
>JAOXNR010000029.1:13484980-13527462 GCA_028571225.1 Parsonsia alboflavescens
TGTAATTCAAGTGTTCTTTATTTTTATTATTATTAATTTTAGATCTTTTGAAATTCTTTGTTGTTACATTTATAGGTTATTTTTATTTATTTTTATTTTTGTAAGGTTATCTCTAAAGTCAATGTTAACTTCCCCATCTCCTCGGAAGTTTGCAAAATCAATTAAGGAACAAAACTCCTGATATTCGAATATTAATTGGGCAGAAAAATAAGTTACAAGAACAATTGGTAATGATTTTTGAGTCCCCTCAAGTTGACCAAGTTAGAAAAGAAGAGGAACCCTTTCCTGCTAAGAAGTAAAGACAAAGAATCCAATCCCACATAGGAAGATGAGAAAACAGTGCGGAAGGAAGAGGGGTTATAAAAGGCAATAAATAAGTCAAAGAAAAGCATCTTTGCTTTCAAGGAAAGTCTCTCTCGGAAATCGGCCCAAACAAAGGAAAGCATCTTTTGTAGTTTAAATTTCTTGACAATTTAGTCCCAAAATTTTTTAGTTTGGAAATCGGTTGGTCTGATATCAAATCGATCGGTTCATTGGTCTATCGGTTGAATCGATTGGTTCGAATTGGTTTGACAAAATAACATCGGTTTTCATAATAATTTATTTTTATTCGGATTGGTCAACTGATCAGTTCTCGATTTAGCCGATTCAACCGACCTATCTGGTCCGATCCATAAAACCTTGGTAATAATTGAAAATAAATAAGGACTCAACAATGTTTTAATCCAAACATGAGGGATCAGTTTGACTAAAAACTTTGATAACAATTTTTTTTTTGTAGCTCAGTTCTAAATAGATTGATGACTAAGACATTTAATTTTCTTAGTTATCATATTATAATAATGCTATATAACTCTTCTAAATTCTCCTAAAAAAGACAAAGAAAAATATTTTTTTTAAGGATATTGTTAAACCCTATGTTCAACTTCATCCTAACTCAAATATCTTCAACATCAAACGTCATGCACGAACATTGCTCCCAAGTGACCCTTTCTTTTTGACCCATGGGTAGAGATAGTGAAGCAACCAAAGCTCTCTACTAATTACCATGTCTGAAATCGTTATGCAAACAAAAAGGGCATTACATGATGATAAACGAAATTAATACACAATATGAACACTGGACCTCAGGCTTAATTTATAAGACTCAAAATATAGCCACGTTTTTGGCTATGGTGCCTCCCTGGATTGAAATGGTTTGTAGACATGTTTCTTGGAAGTGAGAAATACACTTTTTTGGCACCTGAACAACTCTTATGAAAGAGAATCGCTTTCAGAGGAAAGCAGAGAAAACAGCAAAATTACAAAGACATAATTGTCAGAGAACAACAAAATAATATTTTCACAAACATATACTCAAATGGAAGAAATTTTTCATGTCAATTCATGTAACTTTAGCTACAGTATACACCAGTACCGGGACACCAGAAGGTTCCAAATGAGGAGCACTGGCCAGACAAGAAGCTAAATTCGCAATCCAGGTTTATTAAAAATTTAAATAATAGTATATAAACAAAAACTACTAAAAATCTGAATCACCGGAAATGATGTAGTTTGCCAAAAAGCAACTTAGTATGACCTATTTGGTTTTGGGGATGAAGATTTGGATTTTGCAAAATCAACCAGATCCTTGAAAAGGGCATCCTCAGGTTTTTCTTGCTTTGCAGGGGTTGGTGATTTAATAGAGAGATTCTGAGTCTGTCCAACTAAGCTGTCATAAGAGGAACTGGATCCGATACTTGAATGTGAGCCTTGCTGCTGCTCAAAAAATTGTTGCCTCTGGTTGTGCCTTGATGGCGGTGGTGGAAGATTAGCAGCAGGAGGAGAAACATCCCAAGGAGCTGGAGGCAAGTTTTCAGCAGATTTTGACCCACGAGCAGGTTCATCATATGCAACTTTCGAAGTGAACAATGCTGCTGTTGGGTTAACAAAATCATCATCAGGAGGAGATGAAGACAACTTCGGAGGACTTGATGGAGGTAAAGGGCTCTTGTTCTTTGAATGAGTTGAAACAGAAGCAGGAACAGGAACAGATCTCAAGGCTCCTGTAGATCTTTCAGACTCATAAACATCACCACTGAGATAATCAACCATTCCTGCCTCTGAAAGAACCAGCTTTTTTGAAGAGGGGGGAGGAGGAAGAATTGGGTTCATACGGACAGGTTCACTCTTCACATTTGTGGGCTTGCATCCCTGTCCTTGTGCTGCATCCCTCGATGACCTGTACTCACCAATATTAGAGTTGATAATGGCAAAGGAGGAAAGAGAAGGAAAAACAGGAAAGAAATAGTATAATCAAGCAATAATACAATATTAAGATACATCACAAAACGAGAAGGCAGGGGCATCTAATAATTGAAGTCAGATAAGAACATCAGATACAGGTGAGTCCATGTAAAACATAGTTTAAATTTTTGAATTTTGGGATGTTTAACTAGAAAGAATATTGAGATTATACATTTCTTAAGCAATACCTCCAAAAAGAAAAGAGAGGAAGAAACTTCCTCTACCATGCAGGATTTTGCAATAATAATAACAACAATAATATAAATTAAGGCGATTACTGCTTTTATGAATACTAATAATAATAGTAGTAGTAGTAGATATTAAGGCAATTATTACTGCCTTATGAATACTTCAGATGGACGTACTTCTGATGATACAATTGAAGGACTTCCATCCAGTCCTTCAAAGTTTGACCTAAGCATCCTATAAGTTAGGCATTTATGCATTTTGAATATATCCAAAGTGAACGGATTTTGTGCCTACTGTGGACATCTGTTCTGGTAAATATGGCACATGATTTCTATCAAATTCATAGCCAACATCCAATAATTACAACATGGACATGAGAACAGGAAAAAAAACTCACCTGTGAGCCAACTGAG
The DNA here is from genome assembly GCA_028571225.1 of Parsonsia alboflavescens. Lineage (NCBI taxonomy): Eukaryota > Viridiplantae > Streptophyta > Magnoliopsida > Gentianales > Apocynaceae > Parsonsia > Parsonsia alboflavescens. The sequence continues at coordinate 13,487,869 of JAOXNR010000029.1, forward strand.
CAAAATCATCTTCTGGCTCATCATCCTCATGGTTTACATTCATAAGAGGTGCAACTGGAGTTTCCACAGTCAGTAATCTGGCTGTGGGGTTACCTTTCACAATGTCATCATGACGGCATAGCACCTGCTGTAACTTGTCATTTAGAGCCAATCCTCGACATAAGAGGTCCTCATCTCTGAGAAGAGAAGTTCAGATCCCAATCAAAATTTATTATAGACATGATAATTAGAATTAAAGGACAGCAAAATGCAGATCTGAAATATATTCTTACACAGTATTGTTGACAAGAATCATCACACGCTTTTGGTAAGAGCTGCACTGATCAACAAGGTCAACAATAATTTCATCCTTTACACCCTGCAACAGAGTAGTATCTTTAAACAGTGCTGGAATGTCACAGTTTATTCTCCAAGCAACTACGAAAGAAAATGGAGTCAAATATCATCTCTTGCATCAGGGTGAACTGCAATATATCAGATGAGATACGGTAGAGATATTTTTGAAACCCTATAAATTGGAAAAGAACCAGGATTCTGATTTTTAATTATTGGAAACAAAAGTTTTCTCAAAAGTTATTTGGTTAGCCTTTTTCACATTTCATTTTTAAGAATTTCAATCAATTAGATCCAAAATCTGGAAATAACCCAAAAGCTATGTTCAGTTTGTAGACCACTCAATCCTGACTTCAAACCCAACAACCAACATTTTTTTTCTCCTTCTTTTCCGTTCTTCCTCTTCCTTTCTTCTCATTCCTCACTGTCGATCTGATCTTTTTCTTCCCTTTTTAACTCTTCTTGCACTTCCTGAAAATTTTTTGCCTTCACCATCATTCTTTCCATTCTTGATTATAATTTTTATTTTTAATTCCTTTCTTCAGATCAACATTAAGATATATCATTAAACCCCTCCTCTCCTCTCTGCTTTCTCCTTTCCTTCTTTTTTATTTATTTTTTTTTCCCATCTTTTTTCACACTTTGCTTCTTCCTGCTTCCCTACCCTTGCTTCCTGCCTTTCTTCCTCATAATTCCGTTACTACAAAGGCAATCACAAGCCCTTTCAACATTGAGGAAAAATAAATCAGAATTTTAGTATAAACCTGAAAAACCAAGATGAAAACGAGAGAAGCTGAAGAGCATTCTTTTCCAGTTCAAATTGCGGTGGGAAGCAGATGAAGTGCTGGGTTGGGGTTTAGATTGGTTAATATTAGTTACAGAAGGGCAAAGGTGAAAGTGACAGATTAATATTGGGGATGTTTATGTCTTTCCAATTTTTGTGAGAATTCAGACCCTAAAATCAATCCAGATAAACCTTTCTCTCTTTTTTTCAGCAGTTTTCTAAAATTTAAAAATGAACTACTTTTAACTAATAGAAAACTGAATCCTTATCCAAATTCACCCATAAATCTTTAATACAGAGGCTTAGTTATAGTAAGCAAAGATACAAGTTTTTGCTGAACTCAGAATACTAATTCAAATTAGATGAAATGTCTAGATTTTATCATTTGGTAATAAATCCACGTGTAATTAATTCATTGGGAATCCATTTGGGATGTTCAACATGACAACATATATACTGATAAACTTCTTTACAAGTAGTTATCTGTAATCTAAAATATTCTCCTACAAGAGTATATATTTGCCTAATATTCAGGCTCCCTCACCACAGAACTCACCAAACATCATAAAACCTAAACATAGATCAAAATGCTGTTCTAGAAAGCTACAAATTAGATGACTGCCAAACAGGAATGGACCCAGGCACAAGCAAAGAGAGCCCCCCTCCAATTTCTCAAAAATAAATAAATAAATAAAATCTCCATTATTATCACCCTCACCACCATAACATTGTTTATTTTTTGGTTCCATCCCCCTGCTAAATGTCAAAAGGTTATTTTAATAACCCATGTAAAAAGGACTGTTATCTAGGATTGAAGAAAATGCAAAAGGGTTTATGGCCAACTAAAATACCAATACACCAAAAATTTGAAAATTCAGAATGCATTAGTTCCAGATCACACCAAACAAGAATCAAGGTATTTAGCTCTTGTAAAAGGGGCCAGCATAAGTATCCTGAAGTACGAAATGAAATTTATGATATTTTTATCCTGCTTTTACTACAGGAACTGAGACGATACATGTTATGCAAATCCCTCACTGACAAATGAATGTATCAGGCCAAGTAGCACTACCACTAAAGTGATAGTTTAACACACAGGAACTATTCTTCTGCTTCTCAGAGAAGTTCATAAAAAATTTTGAGAAAACGCATTAGAAGGCAATCAATTTAAGAATTCTAGATCAAATGGAAAGAGAAGGTTCGATGACCTCGCGATTTTGAGGATCCAATGCACCTAACATTTCCATTAATACATCAGCCAGTCCTTCAGCATTCTGAATCTCTGGCACACTGCAGCATAATTATAAAACAAAAATTACATCATCATGTAAACCAAGACAAGCATCATCACAAATTACAATGAAAACAACCATGACAAAAGAAAAAAGAACAACCAAATTCTAAATGACCATCCAGAAGTCAACACAGACTGTTAGACTAGTATTAGAAGTAACGACCTTATTACATATCAGTTAACAATGAGTGCCAATGAATCAGCAAAACAAAGTACTTGATATAACATCCAACAGCATAATTTTGATGCAAAAATGAGCCACGAAGTGTGAAATATACAGTGATAATGACAATGATAATAATTTCGAAGAACCCCTCAATGGTTTCAATTTCCATCGAGAGTATGAGTATCACCAGTGAATGATTTCCATGCAGTGCTTGATGTAAACAATCATTTCTAGAATAGATTCAATAGACAGCAAAATTAGGAGAAAACATGCCCAATTAATTGCAGACATCTAATCTAAAATTCTTTTAGACACAAAAAGTAGTGATGTGAGCAATGTTACTTTCAAACTTGCTACAACCATATATGGTACTAGTTATCATCAGCTAAAGTATTTGCAGGATCATTTAAAGTTGTAAGGCTTAACACTATTTAATACCTAAGTCCCGAAGGATCAGACTGAAGAGATGAATGAACTGCAGCTTCCTCGAATGCTGAAGTAGGTTGTTCTATGGGATGGCTTTGTGGTGGAGTAAACAATGGTACACTGTTTTCTTCTCTTGGAGGAAATTCCACCCCAGCAGACTAGAAAATAACAGAACAAGCAAAAGACAATTTGAACGGAAACAATAAGTGCTGAGTAAAAAAAAAAAACAAAAGATTAAATAAAAAAATCTATTACCAATACTTTGTACCCACAAAAAGGATCAGGAAGTTGGGGGTATCAGAGACCATTAAGGGTTAATTTCTCAAAGCAATCATTACTATAAGCAAATAATGAACTTTCCCTCAACTGGCACATGGAAATGCTCCAGAACTTTAGAGGGACCACTCTACTTTCTAATCCAGAAGTCCAGAACTAGTACTGTATATTTTACCTTTGATATTTCCTTAATCCAGTTGATTATAAGTGGTAGATAGAAAAGCAAAGATTAGTTCAGTGCTATGGTTTTCAGCAGACGAAAGAATAAGGTGAAAATTCAGATGGAAGTTCAAGAATTCAAAACAAATGGACATTTGTGCACATTTCATCCATCAGTTTAATAGAAACATCATTCCTTCATCCAAAAGATATATGGAGCTTCATATTTATTTCAGGATATGAACAGAAAGTGGATCTCATTAAGATTCCAAGAGAGATGATGAGTCAGGGGGAATTTAACCGAAAAGTCTGGTTCAAACCATTCCCTTCCCGGCAACAACCATTGGCACATAAAGAATTCCTGAAAAGAAAAATGAATGCTTCTGAAGAAACTTACGAATGCGAAGAGTATGATGATATTCACCTTCAGTTCGTTATAGGCAACAAGGTATTGAGGAAATCTTCCCCTGGGACCCCCCAAAGCTTCTTGCCATGTATCAATCAAAATCAGAATCTTCTCCCTTACATTTAGATCTGGCTGAAAAAGATCAAAAGGAAAATATGAAACTAGTTAAGATTCCATTCAGAAGGAGAAAAATAAATTCATATAGGAATAGGATTGCATCAGTACGAGTTAGGAATTTTACCAAAGTAACTTACCTTCTTCCTGACAATTTTGACCATGTCATGTAAAATATCCCGCTCAACAATCTGTTGAAAGACATTCTCACCACAGTTTTTACTCAATGTTTCCAGAACCTGCACCAAAATCAATGCATCAAATCTTTAAAAAAAACTAAATATAAAAGATAAACAGATTTTCTTTCCCACGGAGAAATCTCTTTTGCACTATAGAAGACAAGAATGTTCACCCACATGGTAAAGGTTTGTTGAAAGCCAATAAAGCACAAAACAAGAATCCACCATTCCTGTACACTTTACACTTTCAACCAAGTGCAGGTCCACCAACCAAAGAAAATAGTTTATAAATCCAAGATCCTTTGTCATAGAAACTAGTACAACTAAAAGGAACTGCTGGTGGTAGTCGAAGTCATTGATTTAGATTCATAAATATTTATATGACAGATACTTCGATTTAAATAAATGCATCGTCAAGATGACCTTCAACATATCTTAAGAATATGCAGAACACACATCCAAAATGGATCATGGTAGCATGAAATATCTAAAAGATATGGAAAAAACATGAAATGCTTACAAATAGAGTAAGAAGTTGTATTTTTGGATTTTTACTCCCCAGGCGTTTCTTAAGAACCTTTAGAGCATCCTTTGCTTGTCTGAAATTCAACACAAAAGAAAAGGGTCATAGGAAAAAAAAATTGAAAAGATAGAGAACCCAATTTAGCACAAACAACAGTTACAAGATGAAGGGAGCGTACATTGCATCGGTGCATAAGTTTTCCCAATTTCTCAGTACCTCAGAACCTTAAGCTAGTAGAAAATAAAGTAATTTACTTATGCATAAGGAGTCTAACAAAGACCCTCCTCACAAGGGAAATTTTTATGTTTGATGTATGTCCAAATCATGCAGGCTTCACAAAAGATGAATAATTTATATCCTTAGGACTTATTGCACAATCAATAGAAATAGAGGCAACATCCATTAGTTACCCCATGTTGTGGTTAACAGAAACAACAACTGGCACACTATTTCCTTCACTTGATGGTTGTCTCCTAAAGTTCTATTTTACAGAAACTGGATTTGGCTGTTTCCAATTATGCTAGTTTCTATTATCATAGCAAAGAATGCTCAAAATGCTGAGACCAACATCAGAAATTTAATAGGCTTGATCTCACATTCATTAAAAAGAAATTTGTTAATATTAAACATAATAAACTAGAATTTATTAAAGATATTATTTAACCCAATAATCAAGTCTTCAATATACTATGTCTCCTATAGGTTTGGACAAGTAAATGATGTTCAATCAAGCTAGCAAAATTGATGGCATCAAAGTTCAAAAGTCACTCCTTTGATTGACAAAACAAGGAACTTTGATGCAATCAAACATGAGACACAAAAACAAAGAAAGAGGAATTTGTTTATATATCATATAAATATTAGAGAACCAAGTATGCATTTGCATCACTTACTGTGAAAGTACATTAAGACCCACAGAACTAGCAACAAGAGACATAAGTTCTTTCACATATCTGATGTTATCTAACTAGCAGCAACCTGAATTAACAGGAAACTAAAACATAGAGAAACAAAAATGATTCAGAAGGTATAAGGACTAATACCCGGGATTAATATTGATGATATCACATAGTTCGATGTTTATAGCCCAATCTGGACCAATCAGCAAGTCACTCGTAGCTCTTTCAGCGCATGCCGCTGCAGTGTTAGCCATGTCTCTGTACTAAGAACCCCTTGGTTTGAGACAGCAACTTTTGATCTCCCTAAAAACAGGGACAATTGGATCCAATAATTGGTAAGTCAAAGCATCAAACACAAGTATATACATCAACAGACTCAAAAAAGGCCACAAAACCATATAAGAAAGGCTCAAACTGGACAAGCATTCTGCTGCTGTGAGGTTTCTACATACAGAGAATCCATAGTTATGACCTCATGAACCACAATTTGCAAGACACATAAGTATTATACACATATCCAGATTTTTCAATAAGGTTTAGGCTCTGCTTTATCAACAGAATCAATCATGTGATGAGCCATACATCAGAATCGCAGTTAAAAGTGATCAATCTAGAATATAAAGTATATCTGCACAACCCTATACCTAAGAATCGTAGCAGAAAATGATCAAACTACAAATTCTAGTTCTCTCATCCTAAAACCCTCCAAATTTTGAGACAGAAGTTAATCATCCGAGCCAATTATCGGTACAACCCACCCCCCAAGCCATAATTCAAGAATGCAAAACACCAAAGCCACCAAGGCAAAGAAAACAAAGAAAGGAGTAATTAAGATCAACCAAAAACGAATCGGACCATAATTCAGAGTGCCAATCATAAAATTCAAAACTGACTAATCAAGAACCATTACAGTTCAATTCGAGAACGCAAACCAAGAACCGAGAAGAAGCAGAAGATCAAGGTCCGAACACCACAACAAAATCGAAGCAAACCCGAATAGCAAAAACTTGAAGATCATGCCCTTGAGTCAGAATCAACGAAACCCGGTTCACAGAATCATCAACTTTGAAGGAATCAAAAAGAGATAGAGTCAAAGAAAAACTGCTAAGAAAAAAGAAATTCCAGATATGTAGCAAATTACCCTCAGAAGTCAGAATGAAAGTTCAGTGGTCTGGTGAGAGAAAACAATGTACAAATATTAATGTGTGAGAAAAGTATGCAAATTGAATAGAATTTGTATATTCCAAGTCTTGATTAATAAAGAGAAAATGGACTCGGAAATGGAGTTCTCTCTACAAGGCCTCGGGTTTTGTCTGTGTTTTGGGCAATGTTTGTAAAACTGAATCGCACATTCAACCCGATTGATAAAGGGGTTAATGTCGACTGATCGAATCAAATTCGATCGAATTTTTTAATTTTTACTAATTATTTATATAAATTAAATAATATACTATAGAAATTTCTATGTAAAAATAAAGTTTTATTTTTTTTTTTTTTTCAGGAAAAAAAATGTTATATAAGTTAGTATCAATGAAAATTTTAATTTTATTAGATAAAATAATTAGGATGTACTTATAGATATAACTAAAAATTATAAATAACTAAAATTTTAATTTCATAACTAATCATATTTGATAAAGAGTGCAATTTTTATTGTAAAATAACTAATATATAGATGTCAAATAAAAATAATATAAAAATAAATTCTTCAAGATGGTTAACAGCATATATAGTTAGAATATAATATAAAGTATTATTTACAAATCATATATCCAAGTAATTACAAAATGAAAACAATAACTATTCGTAGTTGAATTGGTGGAAGCCATTTGTATTCGTTTACTTACCTTGTCTGTGCATTTTGTGTAATAATTTAAGATAATATAATAGTTATTTATTTAGATCAATATATGTAGTTATGTACATGTTTATTATGAAAGAGTAATTTATTAAATTTCGACAATATTAATCAGAGTTTTGCAAATATCTTGTTCATCAAAACAACATCAAGAAAAATAAGTTTATAGAAAATTGTGGAAAATAATTTTAATTAAGAAAAATATTTTATTAGAAGTCAATCTTTATATAAAATACTTATTGATTAAAAAAAGAAAGAAAGAAAGAAAACGTTTGAGGGTACAATATCTCAGGAGGAAAAAAAAACTTTCTAATTGATCGAATGATTTCACTATGCATTTCATACAACTATTATTCCTATAAATCAAAAAAAAAAAAAAAGAAAAGAAACAATTATCAACAAGCTATATTATAGAGTTTTGCAAATATCTTCTTCATCATAAAAATTCAAGAAAATTAGAGAAAATTGTGATAATTCACTGAAAATCAACATCTACAAACAAAACTCACTTATCAAAAAACGAAAAACATGTGGAGGGGTTCAATATCAAGAGCTAAAACAGCTCACTCATTGATCAAGTAACTTCACTATACATTCCATGAAATTATTATTCTTATAATTCAAAAAAGTAACAAGTTAAAAATTTATGGAAAGAGTGACTGATAAAAAAGTATACCTATGAGAACTATGGAGGTTCAGGTCTCATTAATAAATAATTTGAAAAGAGTTAGATATTTATACATGGGAAAATGAAGAATCAATCACTTAGAACTTCAAAAGTATGGATTTGTTCATGCAGACATTCAAATCATGAATGTTTGGAATCCATATTATGCAAGGAGACATTGCTTTTACTAATTCAAACTGAAGGGTGATATAAAATTGGTCTATTTCCCATCATTTAGATAGCATTTTGTGGCTCTGTTGGCGATGGATCCATCGCCAACCTTACTACTACTAAAATTGCGATATCTAATCGATTTGGATTAGAGCGAGGTGCTCCAAAGGCAGATCTGTGCTCTTAATGGACAGCGGAGAAGGGTAGATCTTATTGTCAAAAATATCCCACGGATGCTCGATCATCAACTTGGTGACCAGATAACAGTTCCGGAAGGTGGGGTGACTCTGGGATGAATTTTCAACATGTTTGGAGAGCCTGTTGATAATTTAGGGCCTATAGATGCTTGTACAATATCTCCTATTCATAGATCTGTGCCCGCCTTTGTACTATCAATACTTCAGTTTTCAAAACCGACTCTTTCAACCACTCAAACATCCAACCCCTTCGTGTTCCGTCTTGTGAGTTGACTTGCATGCAGGCAAATAGCAAAGGTAAGATCAACACGAGAACTAAACTGTTAAGGGACAAATTTGATAGAAATGAATTGAAAAAGTAGAAAGTCATAACAAAAGAAATGGTAATGCGAGAAGATGAAGTAAAACTTTCACGTCCGGTTTTTCGAATCACTTGTGAGACCCGAGCGGTTTGGGGACACATATATTTTTATATGTTTCTGTAGGTATAAGAGTTAGGAAGACATGGATAAATCCTTTCCTCCGGGGAATCCTTGAATTGGTGTTTTTTTGTGGCAAAATAGGAGCCAAAATCCATGAGCTTACTTTCACAAATAAACCCTAGTAAGGTTACCGAATATATCATTATCTTTTGAATTTTTATAGTTTAAATTAAAAAAATAATATAAAACAATTATTCTCAACTTTTCAAAATAATTATATTAATATGAATAACTTCATTGAATCTTCGCTATATTATAAATATTTTTTTATTGTATTTGAAAGGAAATCAATAAGAAATGTAATACATTGATATATATAAATATATATATTTTTTAATATTTATATATAAATATATATACATATACACACACACATTAGATTTTAAATTTTTTTATAAAAAAATCTGTTACATTAATGAGATATCAAAGAATGTTAAAAAATTGAAGCTTTTTCATAGTTTGTGAGCTTGCCAATACGCAAAACCTATACAATATATATATAAATATATATATATATTTATATATATGTATATTTATATAATATTTGATTATATTCTTTAAAAATATGGTTTAATAAATATTTGATTGGAATTTTTTATAGTTGTTGTATTATAAAAAATATATATATAGGTAAAATATGAAAAATCATCCTCTACTATATAATTTATTTAATTGCACTTGAAAAATGAAAAGGTGCAATGAATTAGGACTATTCATTAAATTAAATTGATCATGAATATATTTTTTTATATTTGGTATTTGGTTATATCCTTCAAAGATAATATTTTTCTTAATATCTAACTTTTTTTTATTATTATTATTGTTGTATTATAAAAATATACATGTAAAATAGGAAAAGTCCTTTTGCATAGGTCATCCCTCGTATTATAAAAATATATATATAGGTAAAATATGAAAAGTCATCCTCTAATATATAATTTATTTAATTACACTTGAGAAATGAAAAGGTGCAATGAATTAGGAATATTCATTAAATTAAATTGGTCATGAATATATATTTTTATATTTGGTATTGGGTTATAACCTTCAAAAATAATATTTTTCATAATATTTAATTAAAATTTTATTATTATTGTTGTATTATAAAAATATACATGTAAAATGGGAAAAGTCCTTTTGCATAGGTCATCCCTCAATATAAATATATATATATATATATATTATTTATTATTTAATTATTCTTAGCAAATTGAAAAGGTTAAGTGACTTATTCCTCTTAAGGTATTTATTATTCAATTTAATTAATTTTCTTAATTCAAAACTTAAAAGGAACATGGGTGAGGTGACATACTTAGATATCAAAATGAATGAAAAAACTGAAGCTCTTTCAAATTTGACAATCTGCTTTAAATGTATATATAATAGATAATATATTTATTAAAATAAAAATTCAATTCTACTTGATTTTTTTTGGGGTACAAATTCTATTTGAAATATATATATATATATATATATATATATATATATATGAGTGTATTAATGATAGAAAATGGTTAATTAATAAACTAAATTTAAATTAATTAATTAACTTATTTAACTCTTAGTTAATGATAAATAGTAGATCTCCTATTACACATGTCACTAGTCCCTATTATACTTGTTCATAAAAAGATCAAAGTACACTGGGAGTTTAATTTATCTTTTTATGATTTAGTTTATCTTTTTATTGTTTAATATATAAAATATATTAAAAAGTAATAATTATAAATTATAAATAACATTTTTTTATTAATATTTATACTCCTATTTCAAGATAATATACTACTTTATATCAAGAGTATTCAGATAATAATATCTTTCATCTAATATATCTCTTATACTCAGGTTTCGAAGGTAAATTATTCTAAATAAATGTCGTAACCTGTGTATTATCAGTTCTTAATTTGAATCTCTTAGGTAGTAAAAAATAATAAAGCTTTTGATAACTTTTTACTACAGTTAAAAGTTCCTTTTCATTTATATGATATATAGTTTGAGTATTTGAAAATGTTCCAGAACAATATCTACATATGGCTTCTTATGGAGAATCTATTTTTAGAATTCCACTCCATCCATATTCAGAAGCATCAGTTTCTAATATCAAGTTATCACTATCTTTTGGTAACTGTAATTTCGGCAAATCTTTACATTTTGCTTTTATCTCTTTTACTCTATCCTCTAAATATCTATTAAACTCAAATACTTTATCTTTCTTAAATGTCTCTTGTAAGGGTTTTCTTAGACATGCTAAGTTTTGAATAAAATCATAAGCGTAATTTAGTATTTCAAGAAAGCTCCATACTTGTTTTTTATCTTTTAGTCTATCTGGAAAGGTTGATACCTTTTCAAGTATATGACTCTGCAATTTTATTCCAGTTCCATCTACCTGCATTCCTAAAAATTCTATCTCTTTTTGAAGAATCTTTGCCTTTGGTAGGTAAAGATGCACAAAGATAGTATCCCGTACACTGCATTCTTTACTCCATAGGGACACTACGAATGGCTAGTAATGGCATTTGGATTAAAAAATGTACCACAAATATTTCAAAGAAAAATGGATAATATATTTAAAGATTATAATTTCTTATTTGTTTATGTTGACGATATTTTAGTTTTATCTGAAGATCTAGATTCGCACTTAAAAGCATCTTGATATATTTGTTAATCTATGTCTCGAAAATGGATTAGTTCTATCACAGAAAAAAGATTAGAAACTGATATTAGAAACTGATGCTTCTGAATATGGATGGAGCGGAATTCTAAAAATAGATTCTCCACAAGAAGCCATATGTAGATATTATTTTGAAACATTTTCAGATACTCAAACTAGATATCATATAAATGAAAAGGAACTTTTAGCTGTAGTAAAAAGTTATCAAAAGCTTTATTATTTTTTACTACCTAAGAGATTAAAATTAAGAACTGATAACACACAGATTGTGGCATTTATTCAAAATAATTTACCTTCGAAACCTGAATATAAGAAGTAGCATATATAAAATATATTAAAAAATTATAATTAAAAATTACGAATAATATTTTTTATTAATATTTTATTAAAATAAAGAAGAATTGACATACAAATATATAATGGGAGATTAAAAAACTCAGAGCTTTATAGATAAAGATGGAAGCTCGTATAGCTGTGCTGAGTTTAACTATGCATACATGGCTGAGACACAAAACAATGTTGGAGTAAGTGGATTATGTGTCCACCGGACAAAGCTCCTCATGCCATGGTATCTTCTACTCTCTCCGTCATCAAGGATCCGTTTGAATAGATTTTAAAAAACAACCTGTTTTTGAATTTTTTTTTTGTAGAAATACTTTTTAAAATATTTAAGGAGTTTAGTGCTTGAATATTTTTTTTGTAAAAGTGCCTTTTTTAAAAACAAAGTTATTTGGATTAAAAAACACTAATGAAATTTTATTTATAAAATCTTTTTCCACCTAAATTATGTGATGGAGATCAGAAAGGTAGTAGTCCGAAGAGGAAGAGACTAACAAAAATATAATACTTCTGAGAATGAAAGCAGCGTAATAAATTTTCACCTAATTTCTATTTGAGACACCTTATTCATGCTTTTATCTCAGAAATTTTTAGAGGATTTAGGCTATGAACTCTGTAAATGGGTTCGTGAGTGCCTTCAAGAAGCAACCACTTCTTAGGGTCTATTTGTTTCAGCTTTTTTGAAAAGAACACTTGGGTCCTATTTGTTTGGACTTCTCTAAAAAAAACTACTTAAAGTGAAAAAAATGTTGTTTGTTTAAGCTTTCGCAAAAAAAACATAACTTAAAAATAAATCAAAATTCTACATATTTTTTAAAGTATAAAAAGTATCTTATAAAAAACACTTTAACTTTTCAATTTTTCTACCATTTTCTTTTCTTTGTTCTTTTTGTTGTTTCTTGTTGATTTGTTTTCCATTTTCTCCCTTCAAAAATTTTCGTTCTTAACCCCTACTCTATCCCAGCCTCTAATCCCCCTACACAACCCTTTCTTTCTTTTTTTTTTTTAATGTTTTCATTCATTAACCCTCCTCCCATCTCAGGTAAGCTTTTGCAAAATCCTATCTTTTTCTTTTTTTTTATTTTTTGGTATTCATTTTCTTTTTTGGATGCCCACACCTGACACACCTTCGAACAAGCCCAATCAAGAACCGTTGAGGACCACATTTGCTCAACTTGTCAGTTCGGTATTCGTTTTCTTGAACTGAAGGAGGAGTTGACGGCAGCGGTCGGGTTGTGACATCAGACACTTGAATGAAGGGAGCTCATCTCTATAATTGTTTCTCATTCAATTATCAAACTCAACCTGTGACGAACATTCGGTTTCCATTTGCTTTTTTGGATTTTTTTTTCATTTTAGACCCTGCATTATTTGAGTTGAATCATTGCAGTTGTGAGAGTTTTCATTGTTGAATTGCATGATTTAGTTGAATTGTGATTACTTGATTTAGTAAAATTGTTGGACCACAAGTTGATTTAGTTGAATCACTTGAGTTTCATTACTTGTTCAATTGAATTATTGTTAAGTTGAAGGTGTGTAAAATGATTTAGTTCCGTTCATTTTTTGAATTTGAGAAAGTTGGCATATTGTGTACACTTTTTGAGTGGGTAGAGTTTTCTTGTTGATTGCCAATTGCACCACGAAAGAGCAGAAGACGGAGAAATGGGCTAGATTATGATGACTCTTGTTTTACCTCACTAGATAATGAAGTGTGGTTTGAACAAAGGGCATATCACTCTATTATCGTTGAATGTCATTTGAGTGACAAAATAGATAAAGCTACACATGCAAAATTCAAGAGACATTTGCATTTTTGGGTTGGGAATCTATGTTTGATCTCCTGACGCAGAGCTAGATAAGGAGAATGACCAAGAGGAATAAGGGCCAGTTATACCAGCTAAGCCTATGATGGGTAGTCTGCGTAGGTCCAAGCCACTGCAGGGAATACGGGTCTGATTTGACCTGTTCGATGATGTTGGGCATGATTCTCGAGGCGATTGGCCTGAGCTTAGATTGGGTTCAAATTTGACTGGGTGACCTGGAACGGCCTAACGAACAATAGACACTACTATGCTATGATGCAGGGCCTTTTTCAACCATCTAGAGTCGTCTTGATGGAGTTTCAGACGTTTTTGTGTTTCTAAAGGCGTTTTCGTAATTTATTGTTTTTGGGGTATTTTTTTTGTAATTTCATTATTTTTTTTCCGAATAAGGCTAGGTTTAATTTTTCGAATAGGGTTAGGTTTTGATTAGGTTATTTAAGGGTGATTTCTTTTTTTTTTTGAAGAAGCAACTTTTGTTGTTTTTTGACATTATTCAATAAGATTTCTCTTCCGAGTTTCTTCAGAAACATTGTCTTTTTGTTCTTGAATTTCTTTTTCTGCGACAACTTTTGAGTGAAGTTTGTTATAGGGAAGATTTATTAGCCAATCATAACTTCCGTTTGCATCAATTGGAATCAGAACCAAGATCCAAGATGTCAGGTGGAAACATGGATTCGACTGTGGCTGCAATCTTGGAAGAATTGCGCAAAAGCAGGGAAGAGCATGACCGAACCATGCAGCAGATCCTGGAGAACCAGAATTAATAGATGCAAACTTTGAACCGAATGATGCAGCACTTGGTAGCGAACGAACGACTTGCACAACATGAACCCATCGGAAGGCAAAAGGATCAAGGGGGTGACATTGATGAGGAGTTCGAACTGCCAATGAGAGAACAACCGCCTAGGGTTTTCCCAAGGGGCGGAAGAGGTGGCTATGGAAGAGGCGGCGAAAATCAGCCTCCTAGGGTTTTGGATCGTGAGCCTTATGTACCACGATAGGATGCAGGGTTCAAATTGGAAGTTCATGACTTCACTAGAAGTTTGGCGCCAAAAGAATTTCTGGATTGGATGAGTACCGTGGACGAAATCTTTACTTTAAAAGAGGTCCTGGTCAACAAGAAGGTAGCGTTGGTTGCAATTCGGTTTAAGGATAGGGCTGTGGTGTGGTGGCAATCCTTTCGATATCAACGCTATCTGGACGGAGTTCCTATCATTAATGATTGGTCCGAGCTGAAAAGGGAGATGTGCTAAGAGTTTTTGCCTTTCAATTAACGTCAGACACTTTTTCAAAATTTGCAGTCTAACACAAGGTGCGAGTAGTGTGGATTAGTACACGTTGGAATTCTATCGGATGGTTGCAAGGAACTAGCTTCATGAGACTCAAGAGCAGCTCGTGACACGTTACTTGCATGGCCTTCGATCGACAATGTAGGATGCCTTGCAGGTAAACACCTTTGGGCACATCACCGACGCACAGACGAAGGCTAAAATAGTGGAAAGGAGCTTGGCTAGGGTTGGCAGAAGAAGTATAACATTCGGTAGAGGGTTTTTCGGCCCTCCCTGAAACACGACTGCGACAAGTCCTCCTTCGTCCAGAGCTTTTAATCCCTACTAATCAACAGGAGCGAATAGCAGTGTAAGGGATTTGGGAAAGTTCAAAACCGTCCACCAACCAATAAGGCGAATGTCATTTGTCATCGCTGTCAGCAGAAAGAACATTATGCCTATGAGTATCCCAGGGTTCGATCTCAGTTGTTGATCCAAGATGGCGCAGAAGGGGAATTCGTAGGAGAGGAAGTTGCTGACGAGTTGGAAGAAGGCGAGGAGTGTGCTGTTGCGTCGGAAGATGTCAGAGACTGGTTTTACGATGGATCTGTTGAGCACTTAAAGCTAATGAGGATTGGAAGCATCGGAACATATTTGGCACTCGCTGCACCATTAATGGTAAGGTCTACCGAGTAATTATAGATACAGGAAGCTGTGACAATGTGATTTCGTAGGAAGTCGTATAAAAGCTTCAATTACAGACAGAACCTCACATCGAGCCTTGCAAGCTTGGGTGGTTGAATAAGTTCAGGTAAATCAGATGTGTAGAGTGGAGTTTTTGATTAGGCCGTAGTACAGCTGTATTGTTTACTGTGACGTGGTGCCTATGGATGCTGCACATTTGCTGTTAGGTAGACCTTGGCAATATGACAATAAGGTTTTGTATGATGGTTTCACTCACTGCTGCACGGTCAATAGAGGAGCTAAGAAGGTCGTGTTGCAACCAATGCGAGATTGCTTTACGGAGGGAAAGAAGACCATCATCTGCTTACCGCGTACGGAGTCCGAAGATGAGGTTGGTTGAGCCAAGGTTTGTTTTTCTTTATTGTCGACTACATTAGCGGTTATGAAAAATATGAAAGAGGAAATTGCGGTGCCGGAAAGGGTAAGAAGAGTTCTGAAAGAATTTGAAGATTTGTTTCCGGAAGAGTTGCCGTCAGGCCTACCACCCGTGCGTGATATACAGCATCAAATTGATTTAGTTTCGGGATCCGGCCCATTATAAACTCTCTCCACAACAACACGACGAATTGAGGTGCCAAGTTATTGAGTTGCTTGACAAGGGGTATATTCGAGAGAGTTTCAGTCCCTGGGCTGTACTAGCTTGATTGGTGCCAAAGGACGGTAGTTGGAGGATGTGCGTTGACAGTCAAGCCATAAACCGCATCACGGTTAAGTATCGTTTTCCTATTCCGAGATTTGATGATATGCTGGACTAGCTTAGTGGGGCGACAGTTATTTCAAAAATTGACTTGAAGAGTGGCTACCATCATATACAGATCAAGTAGGGAGATGAATGGAAGACAACTTTCAAAACTAAAGATGGGCTTTTTGAATGGGTCGTTATGCCATTTGGTCTCTCGAACGAGTCGGGCACATTCATGAGAGTCATGACTCAGGTATTGCGACCTTTCTTGAATAGTTTTGCTGTGGTTTATTTCAATGACATACTGGTGTATAGTCGGGCAGAGGATGAACACTTGCAGCATTTGCGACTGATTCTGCCGACACTAAGGGAGCACATCTTGTATGCCAACCGTAAGAAGTGTGTTTGGTTTACGAATAGTCTAGTCTTTCTGGGGTTTGTAGTTTCGGCAAAGGGAATTCATCCTGAAGAGGCAAAAGTTCGGGCTATGTGGGACTGGCCTATACCACGAAGTGTTACGGAGGTCAGGTCTTTTCATGTGTTGGTTAGTTTCTACCGGCATTTCATCAATAATTTCAGTCTGCTCATGGCTCCTTTGACGGATCTGTATAACGCGAAGGAGTTTGTGTGGACAGAAGAAGCACAACGAGCATTTGAGGTGATCAAAAACAAACTTACCAGTGTGCTTGTGCTAGCATTGCCAAATTTCGAGAAGATCTTTGAGGTTGATTGTGACGCTTCAAAGGTTGGAATTAGAGCTATCTTGAGCCAGGAAGGGAGGCCTGTTGCATTTTTTGGAGAGAAACTAGGCGGAGCTAAGCTGAATTATTCAGTTTATGATGTTGAGTTCTATGCTATTGTTCGAGCACTTTAGCACTAGCGGCATTATCTCATTCAAAGGGAGTTCGTGCTCTATTTAGACCATCAAGCTTTGAAGTTTCTTCAGGGACAGCACAAACTTCATGACCGACATGCCAAGAGGATAACTATGCTGCAAGAATTTACTTTCGCTCTCAAGCCCAAGTCGGGCGTTATGAAAAAGGTTGCAGATGCTTTAAGTAGACGCCGTTCCTTGCTTACTATGATGAAGATTGTCACTTTGGGGTTCGAAAGCTTGCATGAGGATTTGCAGAGTGGAGCAACAACTAAGGAGCGATTTCATGCTCCATGATGGTTATCTTTTCCAAGGTAATTGCTTGTGCATTCCCGATACATCATTATGCCTTTTAATTATCTAGGAATTGCATGCTTAAGGTCACTTCGGCAAGGATAAACGGTAGGCCTGATTAAGGAACGATTCTATTGGCCTGGTATTGACAAAAGTGCTGAGAACTTTGTGAAGAGATGCAGAATTTGCCTTTGTATCAAAAGGGAGCAGCAGCAATCAAGGGTTATATACTCCATTGCTGATTCCAGATGAGCCTTGGACGGATGTGTCCGAGGACTTTGTGTTAGGATTACGGCGGACACAGCCGGGATTTGATAGTATATTAGTTGTGGTTGATCGTTTCAGTAAAATGGCGGTGTTTATGGCTTGTAAACCAACCATGGATGCTAGAAGGATAGTTGACTTATACTGTGGCGAGGTAGTCAGGAGGTTTGGCTTACCCAGGACCATTTTGTCAGACAGGGACACTAAGTTCATGAGCCATTTCTGGAGAGAACTTTGGAAGAAGTTGGAGACAACATTGAAGTTCAATAGTCCCTATCATCCTCAGAAGGATAGGTAGATCGAAGTGGTAAATCGCATGTTGGGAAATAGGCTCCGAGCGCAGCTTCAGACATTCGGCACTTGGGTTCTCTTCTTCCCAAGATTGAGTTTGAATTCAATTGTTCGACTAATTGGTCTACTCAGTATTCCCCATTTCAGATTATGTACGGCAGGAATCCAAGGAGTCCGATTGATCTTGCGATATCGGTTTCCAATACTGTTTCCAATAAAGTTTAAGAGCGGCTGGTTGATTTGCATCAAGTTCATGTGGCCATAGAGTCCAACTTGGAACGTGCCTATGCCAGTTACAAAGAATATATGGATCAAACTTGCAGGGATGTGCAGTTTGAGGTTGGAAACCTCGTGTGGGTGACGTTGACCAAAGAACGATTTCCGTTGGGCACGTATCATAAGCTTAAAGACCGGAAGATTGGCCCTTGTCAGATTTTGGAAAAGTTGGGAGCTAATGCTTATAGGCTCGAGTTGTCGGATGATCTTAGTATTTCTAACGTTTTCAATGAGCAACATTTGTCTCGTTTCCATGGAGACAATCTGAGTTTGAGGACAATCTCTGAGGAAGAGGGGGAGTCTGACACAGAGCTGGATAAGGAGAATGACCAAGGGGAACAGGGACCAGTTACACCAACCAAGCCTACGACGGGTATTCTGCATAGGTCCAAGCGACAGCAGGGAATACGGGCCTGATTTGGCTTGTTCGATGATGTCGGGCACTATTCCTGAGGCGATTGGCCTGAGCTCGAATTGGGCTCAAATTTGACTGGGTGACCCGGAATGGCTCAGCGAACAATAGTCATTGCTGATGGAGTTTCGGGTGTTTTTGTGTTTCTAGGGGCGTGCGTGTTCATAATTTTTTGTTTTTGGGGTATTTTTTTGTAATTTCATTATTTTTTTCCAAATAAGACTACGTTTAATTTTTCAAATAGGGTTAGGTTTTGATTAGGTTATTTAAGGATGATTTCTTTTTTTTGAAGAAGCAACTTTTGTTGTTTTTTTGATGTTATTCAATAAGATTTCTCTGCCAAGTTTCTTCAGGAATATTATCGTTTTGTTCTTGAATTTCTTTTTTTGCGACAACTTTCAAGTGAAGTTTGTTACAATGGAGATGTATTAGCCAATCATAACTTCCGTTTGCGTCATCTCCCTAGTGAATATTCCTTTGATCTTCCAAGTGAGCATATGAAGCAGCAAATGCAAGTGGGTTCATGCTATCAAACTGCTGGTATACTTTTGAGAATATCATAATAGAAACTTGATGCAAAAATTTTGTATGTTTAATGACTGTGGTGTGGTCATCAGTATGTAGTATCATTAATGCAGGAGTAAGTCACTTTTGACCTATTTGTCCTCAAAGATTTTATTCCTTCTTATCTTTAACCTCAGAATGCAATTCAATGCCTAATTAAGTTTGATATTACAAGTGTCTTGACTAACCTGCATATGCTAATCTTCTGAGTCCTTTCTGTTTCTTATTGAAGAAATAAACACCTTCACCATGCTCCAAACACAAGTTAGAAAAATTCACTGCTTAGAAAAAGAAATTTTTTTTTTTAAGGGATGCATGAAGAGATTGCAACTCCTTTGCCCCATTTTTTTTGCAGAAGTTTTGTTCTCTCTCTCTTTCTTTCTTCTCTCTTCCTTCACTCCCACGTTTTTTCTCTCCTTTCTTTCTCCTTCCTTAGCAACCGAAACTCATCATTTATCCACCAAAAACTTTGATATTTTTCAACTAAAAAGCACTTTAACTACATTGCTATTAAAATTACAAAACCCATTTCCAATTTCATTTAAAAATTGAAACCTAAATTGAGCCCTAATTACTCAAGGAAGACTAATTCCAATATTCCTCAACTTTGTGAATATCTTTCTCTACATAAAAAAAACTCCAATTAAGGTAAGAATTACAGTCCTCACTAATGGTTTCTTTTTATGATGATTTTTGTTTTTTTTTGAAATTGCTATAGGTTTGATTTTTGGTACTTGTGTTTTTGATGTAGTTCCTCAAATGTTGTATATGTAATGGATAAATTGTATTTCTATTTTTTGAATTTGCTATATATTTGTAATTTGGGAATTGTGTTTTTAGTTTCTAAAATTGCTATATATATATATATATATATATATATATATATTGATGGGAGAAACGGGTATGCCTCGAATAAGTCAACATAAACGGGCAGAATCTGGACAGAAGTCAATTCAAATGGGCCTAAGGCTCCCAACCTTCAATACTCGAAAGTCAAACTCACGAAGTCAACAAGGATAGGTGGGCAGCGACCTGCTACCATTGACCTCCTAAATGAGCTCGAGAGAAGTACCATCAGACCTCGAACCATGACCTGGTAACTCCCAACTCATCTCATACATCTTCCATGCCACGACTAGATGTGCACGACTCCTAACCTCCCCCATGAGCCTATTATCACTCTGCAAGAACTCCCATAAGAGATAGCCTAGACCCTTGATGTCCATGGGCAGATTGCGAAGATGGTCTAAAGGTCGGTTAGCAAGCTCGCAGCTCTCGATAGAGACATGAATGTCAAGATGTTTTAATCAAGGGAAACTCCATGATTCCAGGAGCAGTTGGTAGGATTCAAGGATCTCACAACTATCCTAATTGCCAATTGTCACGTAATAGCAGAGCCCAGATTGGAGAAGTAATTGATTTTATTTTATATAATCAAATCATACACAGTCTACGGACGAAGAGAACAGTCTCTCTGAGATTTAATTACACCTGATTACTCTCGGAATACTCACTTAGGCATCGAAGCTCTTCCCTAGACACAGCCCACCTCCGGTGACCATCTCTTTTTTCTTTTCAAGTTGCAGTCGATTGATGTCATCATGGTTTTTGAGCCCCATCATTTCTGGCACCGTCTGTGGGTTCTTCCCTACACAAAATAAATAAAAATCCTGATGACTCAATCACAGCTTACAAGCGTTCAACCACCATGCCGAGGCAGACCACCCGGCAGGGCTCAACTTCACACTGGTGAAATGGTGCCTGAAGCCCTGCCTTTGATGGAGAACAATAGTCCAGCCTCGGCCGCCCAGTAGGAACCACCGCTACTATCATAGTTCGGTCCATCTCGGAGGGTCCCAGCAAACCCTCCACCTGTGCAAAAGAGGCCCGAGCAAGGGCACTCTAATACTACGACCAATGGCGATAACCCCAAGCCACAAAGATCTCAGAGAACACAGATATCAGTTCCAGCGGAGCTCCTAGAACGAATGGTGGTAGCCTTGGGGGGGATTTCTGACAGGGGAGATTATATGTCCACTAGAAGTACTCTAGTGCACTCCCGAAGAAACTCACAGCCACCCCGAGGCCAAGTTGAGTGCTCCTAAACTGATCCACCTCTACCTTCAGAAGCCAAGAACAACCTCCGGCTTGGCAAACAAGGTTAGGAAATAGGTTGGGAGCAAGAAAGGTTAAGCGGACAAGAATGCAACTTGTGATTGATCTCAGGGAAACCCTGAATAATGGAAGAGGTTACGACCTCAGAGATAAGCTCAATTGAGTAGCCATGTCCTGAAGCCAAAATCAAGATAGTGGTCTTTAAGAGCAAGGGAGCTCGGTTCGAACTAATCTTGGAGTAAGGATGCCACCTCGATGAAGCCCGATCGAAATGACATGCGATAATGCCCGAGGGGTAGCCCCCAATCGACTGAGGAGGGAAACCCCCCCCCCCCCAGCCAATTAGGAGTCCTAAAGCAACGTGGGCCTTACTGAGCCCTCACCGTTTGTCCACAGCATCTGAACCGCCTGGATGTCGCCGAGATTCAAATCCCCACACTTGGAAGCAAAATATGATGGCACAGAGGAACCTCTGCAGCACATGGATGAATATGTGTCTTACATGAAGATGTTTGAGGACCCAGACAACATCAAACGCAGAGCCTTTCTATCAACATTGACTAAAAAGGCCTAGTCCTGGTTCAAGGGCATTCCGGAAGCAAGCATCTCAAGGTGGACATAGCTAAAGGAGCTGTTCTTGAAAAATTATTAGAGCAGCACGAGGTGCTAGAAAGACATCAACAACCTCTTCAACATCAAGCAGAAGGTTAGAGAGAGTACAAGAAGCTATTACAGTCGCTTCAATGATGAAGCAGTGGAGATTGAGCAAAAAAATGATACCATCTATAGCACTGCCTTCAAATAAGGTTTGCAAGGGTTTATGTAGCCCTCAGGTTGGCCGAGGAGCCAGTAAAAACCATCAAGGAGTTGCAGATGCTCCTAGAAAAATTGATCAAGTCTAAGGAGACAGCAGTCCAAAAGAAGATCCCTAGCTTTGCCTCAGTAGTTGAAACAAACAATATAGGGCAACCAAAAAGCCCTCAGTCCTCAAAAAGGGACAGGAAGGACCTCCACTCAAAGGGAGGAACTTTTGACAAGAAGAGAAAGATCATCCCTGATGTCGTGGCCACCTCTCTGAAGACCTCAAGGAATGAAATTCTGGTGGTCATGGAAAAGAGAGGTCTCTTGAAGTCGCTAAGACCTCTCAAGCATCCAGTGGCTAAAAGAGACACAATCAAGTTCTGCCACTACCACAAGGACCACGATCATCTCATAGAGGACTGTTTTGACCTCTAGCTCGAGATTGAGAGGCTAATCAAGGAGGGCCACCTACAAGAGCTCCTGGCAAGGAACCCGACTTCTGCTGATCCACCTCTAGTAGCCCCTCAAAATCAGTGACCTCTTGTGAGCGAAATAAATGCCATCGAAAGGCGATCAAAGCGAGCTTGAGGGGTAGACTTATAAAACCCTCATAGTGTCCCTCTAGATTGGATATTTCTGGTCCCAAAATATTGGTGGACACTAGAATGCCATGAATGTCCAATATCGGAAGGCCTTCGACCGGATGGGGATAGACAAAAGCTTATTGATAAGGTTAGACACAGCTCTGACCAACTTCAACGGTAGTACGACCTATGCTGATGGGATTCTCTGAGTCCTAACGACAGTCCGTGAAAGTGGCAAGGAGCTCATTGAGGTCATGGATTGGATGGTGGTCGACACCTCGGAACTTACAATGTAATCTTGGGTAGAAGGGGGGTCATGGACCTAAGAGCAGAAATTTGTCAGCTCAACTACAGCATGAAAATCCAAGTTGGAGACACTTGGATTGTCTTAGAAAGGGACAGGCAGCTCACCGCAGAATGTTACCTCCCAAAAGGGAATGATGATTACAGAATCCAGGTAGCTGGCAGAGGAGAGAAGGTGTTCCTCAACCCTGAATTCCCTGAGAAATTGATAAAAGTAGGAGAATTATTACCTCCTAAAATCAAAGGGAAACTTGTTGATTCCCTTCAAGAGTATCTGAAGGTCTTTGCTTGGTAGCCAAGTGACATTGAGGGAGTAGACTGAAAAATGGCTGAACACAAGGTCGGACTCAAACTAAGGATCAAGCTAATGAAGCACAAGAAAAGGTCCTTCACCCCCGAGCGAAATGAAATCATAGCTCGAGAAGTCCAAGCTCTTCTCGATGCAGGAATTCTGAAAGAAGTGGTATACCCGGAATGGCTAGCCAACCCAGTTGTCGTCCCAAAGAAAGAAGTTACATGGAAGATATGTGTGGACTTCACCACACAGAACAAATTTTGCCAGAAGGACTCCTATCCACTTCCAAGTATAGACCAAATGGTGGACTCGACAACTGGGTATCAGTGGCTATGCTTCCTAGATGTATACAAAAGGTACCACCAAATCCCAATGGCCATGGAAGACATGGAAAAGACCTCGTTCATCATAGAGAATGCTACACTAAAATGCCGTTAGGCCTAAAGAACGTAGGAGCAGAATGCTAGCGAGCTATGCATAAGGTGTTCAAAAACTAGCTTTGGAGGAACGTAGAGGTCTACATGGGCGACATAGTAATTAAGTTCAGGACCTCAGAATATTTCATTGAAGACATCAGGGAGACTTTTCAGACCCTGAAGGCCGCCTACGTAAAGGTCAACCCAGAAAAATGCACCTTCAGAGTTTTAGCGGGTAAATTCCTGGGCTTCATGATCTCTGAAAGAGGCATTGGCGCCAATCCGGACAAGATTAAGGCACTGTTAGACATGGAGTCTCCCAGAAACATCAAGGACGTCTAGAGCCTAGTAGGAAAGTTGGCAACTCTAGGGCTCTTCATCAGCAAAATGGTAGACAAGGAAGAAAAATTCTATAATGTCATAAAGAAGCCAAAGGACTTCTAGTGGATCGAGGACTACCATGCAGCATTTATCAAGCTGAAGGACTTCCTAGGGTAGCCCCCTCAACTTATCTCTCTGAGGTCAGGAGAGGAAATCTCTTTGTATTTTACTACGATAGAGAAAGCAATCAGCTTATTGTTGTTGGTAGAAAGGTCAGGACAATAGTTTCCTGTTTATTATGTGAGTCGATTGCTTAGGGGTCTGGAAACTAGATATTTGGACCTTGAAAAATTCTTGTACCTCATTATTATTACCTCAAGAAAATTAAAGCCATATTTTGAAGCTTACCCGATAAGAGTATTAACCAATCTACCACTAAAACAAGCTCTAGCCAAGACTGAGCTGTCGGGCAAAATGTTGAAGTGGTCACTCGAGCTCTCAGGATCTCCAATTCAATTTGAGCCAAGGAAAGCAATCAAAGCTCAAGCTCTCTCGGACTTTGTAGTAGAATGCACAAGGGCTCTATTGGAGCTCACAAGCACCTGTGAAAGCAACGTTTGGACAACGTATACAGATGGTTCCATGGAAAAAGAAAATTCAGGTGCTGGAATAGTACCGATCAGCCCTGAGGGAGTGAGAATCCCTTACTCTGTGAAGTACAACTTCTAGACCTCGAATAATGAATTCAAATATGAAGCTCTCTTAGTAGACCTAAAACTTATAAAAGCTCTCAAAGTGCAGAAATTGCACGTGGAAACTGATTCGTAGGTCGTAGCCAGCCAGGTCGTTGGAGAATACGGAGCTAGAAAGGATAATGTAATCAAACATCTCAAAAGAGTAAGGGATATCACATCCAAGCTTGAGCATTTCTTCATTAACCAGATACCTAGAGAACAAAACGTAGAGGTAGATGCATTGTCCAAAGTCTACTGAGAAATAGCCAAGACAAATGTAGAGCTACTGGTGGAACATTTGTACTCTCTAAGCACAAGCCAAGACGAGAACTTGGTTATAGAGGATCAGGCAAACTGGAGATATCTAATCTACAAATTACTCAAAGATGGCGATGTCCCATAGGACCAAAAAGAAGCTTGCCAAGTGTAAAAATGGTCAGGAGATGACGAGGTATACAGAAGGTCATATAGTTGGCCATTACTCAAATGTCTAAGTCAAGGAGAGGGACAATATGTCATTGAAGAGGTACGCAGTGGAATATGCAAAGACCATAGCCAAGGAAATACTAAGAACAGGGTATTACTAGCCGTCAGACATTGAGAAGAACATACAGAAATGCCCAAGCTGCCAGTTGCATAGGAACAAATCACATATGCCTCCAACAAGGTATCAATCCATCAATGCATCAGTACCTTTTGATATCTGGGGCATTAACATTCTTAGACCCTTCCCAAAAGGAGTGGGGGGTGTTCAGTTCCTGATCATTGCCGTGGAGTACTTCACCAAATGGGTTGAAGTAGAGCCAATGGCAACCATCTCATCCCCAAAAGTCCAGTCTTTTGTCTGGAGAAACATTGTGTGTAGGTTCTAGATCCCCCGAGCTATAATTTCAGGCAATGGAAGACAGTTCATTGGTGACCCATTCAAAACATTCTACGAGAATTTGAACATCGAGCATAGGCTGACCTTGGTAGCTCATCCACGAGGGAATGGGCTTGCTGAGGTCACATACAAGGCCATCCTAGAAGGACTCAAGAAAAGGCTCACCGAGCTCGAGAAAGAAGGTCTCAAACTTGCTTGGCCAGATGAAATTCCAATTCTGTGGGCATACAGAATGACACCTAACTGGGGAAACACCATCCAACTTATGCTTTGGTGCAGAGGCAGTGATGCCGATAAAGGTCTGCATGAAGTCACTAAGACTAACTGAATACAATTTAGTCTTAAACGAATTGGAGAGAAGGGCAGATCTTGACCTCCTTGAAGAGGTCAGAAACAAAGCAATGGAAATAGATAGAAGCTACAAAAGGCAAGTGACAAATTTTTTCAACAAAAGAGTGAAAGTAAGGCATTTCACAATTGGAGAAATGGTCTTCAAAAAGTCTGATGTTGGTAAGCAAGGCCAACCGCGCAAGTTGCAAGAAAGCTGGGAAGGAAATTATATAATCCAAGAAGTCCACAAGGAAATTATATAATCCAGTTTTTTGTTTTGAGCAAGACATAAATAAAAGATAAGTTTGTCCTCTTTTAAAGCTTATCAAGGCCTTATTTTGTGTTATTTACCTCAAGTTCAAACTGCCAAAAGCAAAGAAGTGCAGAGTACTTAGCAAATATGAATGCAAAATATTTGAGAAGAATGCAAATTTTTATAAGAACAGAGGCCACAAACAGACCTCTGGGACATTCCAGTACAATGCTGAAACTTAAAAGGTTGAATATTCAAAGCATTGGAAGAAAGAGGAAAGGAAAGACCTCGGGGGCAGCCTCTGCTAGCTCTTTTTCCTTCCATAGGGCCTTCATTAGCTTGACTAACTTGAGCCAAGACCCCAGCAGCAGTAACCTCCTCTGGAGAAGTTTGATCCATATCCTCTTAATGCCAAGGAAGAGAAGTGAGCAACTCTGGATGATAGAGTGCAGCATCATATTTAGAGTTGGTTTCCATCTTGGGGTAGAATTCCTTGAGGTGGTCAATCACCTCAACTTATAGCCCCATCATTTGAGGCTATATCAAGTCTTCAACATTCTTCATAGAGAGGCTGCCATCTTCATCACAAAGGCCCTGGAACTTCTCCAGTTTGGCCGAGAGCTCTTCAGCATGGTCCTTCTGCTGGGTGTCCAGCTCAATCAGCTCACAAATCCTCTTGTAAGCCGCCTCCAAAACCTCAGACATGGCTTGGCTATTGGCTCTAGCTTCATCAACATCTTTCTTGCACTCGGAGAGGAGTCTGGCTGATTTATCAGCAGAGACGTGAGCCTCCCTAGCAGAAGCTGCAAGCTCGGCATTCTCTTTTTCCAGGCTAGCCTTGGCAACTTGGAGCTTTGAAATGAGAAAGGAAAACTCCTTATCCTCTCTGGCTTTCTCAACTCTCCTCCTCAGGAATTTGCCAAAGAGGATGTGACTCTACAAAAAAGAGAGAAAATTAGGTTAGTGTCAAAATTAAAATAAGGAAAGACCAATAGCAGGTTTGTAGAAGGTCATGGGAACTATCCGCAGTTTGAAGGGAGACACCAAATTTGTCAATCTCCTCATCAGTGAGTTGTTGGCTGATTTTCCAATCAATTGGAGGAGCACAGTCCATCAGGAAAGACTAAGAATGGGGCCACTGGAGTAAAGAGTCAGAGATCTTCGTAGCAAGATCAAGAACCCACCTCATAGTCTCTTCAATAGAATGTGTGGCTAGGGTAGCACCCCTCAGCCTTTCGAAAGCGTCTCCGGTTTGGACTCCGAGGTCATTGGAGCCTTCCCTTTTCCAGAGGAGCTCGGAGGAAAACTTTTGGCTAGCTGGGGAGAAGGTGAAGAAGATGTAGATGGAACCTTGATGGGCCTATCAGACTTCCTCATCCCAGGAGCCCCCGAGCTTTGTTCGGAGGCACCCTTGGTCCTCTTAGCCACTACCTGTCTACCCCTGCCCCCGGGGAATAGGAATGTTGACGGCAGGGGGTGCAACAGAAGAGGCACCAGTGGTGCCCCGAGCTCCACCAGAAGGAGCTTGAGAGGGTGCAGAATCAAAAATCCAAGATGTGGTCCTCATATCTGCCAAGACAGAGAAAAGGAAGAGCTATCAATATAAAATCATGAGCAGATAAATGTAAAAATTAGTTAAAGTCAGAAAAGCTCCCTACCACAGGGTGATATCCCCAAAGCTCCCCTAATCGAAGGGAGGTTGAGCTTGCCCAGCAAGACGATGAAAGGTCTCAAGCCAGACTGGGGTAGTACACCCCACCTTGACTCTATCAGACTTGGCCTGATCAATCAAGAAATCCCTATGCTCGATTTGGTGATTGGACAAGTTAGGGAGCTCGTTGAAAAATGAATAGTTCATTTTCCAATCCAGGTAGGGCTCAAACTGAACTGAATGGTGAGGAAGACGAGCGAAGAAGAAAAGGTCTTTCCATTGCAATACTGAGGACCAGAAAGGACCTACTAGCTTATGCTTGGGTTTAAACTAGAGATACCCCTTGGAAGACTTAGAAGCCAAAGAGACACGAAGCTTAAAAAAGCTCCTAAAGAGCTCCAGAGAAATTCGAACTCTGTAAGGACGGCAGGTCGCTATGAAAGCAACTACCATCTGGAGGGAATTTCGAACAAGTTGAGCTAAGGGAAAACCCTAGAAGTGGGCAATGTCAAGAAATAGTGGATGAAAGAAAGTAAGGAGGATGCCTCCCCTGAGGCTAGAAAGATAGAGGACTATACGTCTATCGCTCCTATTGTAAGGGCTCTCATCCTCTTGGGTGGCTACTATTTCGCCTTCACCCTGCCCCAACTCTACATTGATGTTAAAAATTTAAGAAGGGCCGAGAATAGAGGACATAGAATGAACCTCTATTTCTGTAAGCTCAAGGGTTTCGCTCTTAACAGAAGGGGCTTTGACAAAAACTGGGGGTAAATAGAAAACCCCATTCTCCAAATCAATAGAAGAATGGGAAGGAGCTATTTCTTCAGGATGGAGGGAAGGAGTGTTAGATGCAGAAGACGTTGAAGCAAACATCTCCTTTTACTTTAAAAAAACTCAAAAGGATGAAATTTTTCAAAGGAAAAGCAAAGAAAACTCACTCAATAAAATCCTGGAAGGTGAAAAGAGAAGGTGTCCTGGATAACTAGATGCTCAAGTAGAAGGAAGAAAAGAAATTAAATTAGAAAGCTTTGTAAGTTCAAAGAAGCTGCGAGAAAAGTTTAGGTAAATCCTGAAAATTCTAAGACTATTAATGATGCAAGAACAATGTCGAAAAGAACGACTAAACAGAAGAAAAACTGGAAAACTGCGAAAACTCTGTAGTTTTCGGAAAAATGACCAAAGTCGAAAATTATCGATCAATCAAAAGCTGTCGAAAACAATGAGAAATGAAATATTTAAAGCCAAAACAAAACCGAAACCAAATTGGAATCGAAAAGTAAAGAAATTACAAAAATACCCCCCAAAAAAGTAAATTAAGAAATTGCCACTTAAAAATTGAAAAATTACGATAATGCCATTGAAAATAGAAAAATGTCCAAAACTCGATCAACACAACTCCGGATGGCCAAAAAAGGCCTTGCATCATAGCTGAGCAGTGACATTTGATCGTTGGGTAGTTCTGAGTCAACCGGTCAAATTTGAGCTCGATTCAAGCTTAGAATAGTCACCTCGGGAATCATGCCCACATCATCTTCCCTGGTTGGGAAAAGACTCGCCTTCGAATCTGACTCATCCTTGCCAGCGACATCATCTGCAAAACCTTCCACATCCTAGGACTGGTAAGGTGACAAGTCAGCTACATTCAAAGTACCCGACACGTTGTGGTTGCCTTGCAAATTAATCTTGTATGCATTGTCATTAGTTCGCTCCAATACCTTGAATGGCCCATTTGCACGCGATTGCCATTTCCCAAATCTGCTTGCCAGAAATCTCTCCTTCCTTAATCGAATCCAAACCAGATCTCCCTCCTTGAATACTACCCTTTTCCAACACTTGTCGACCCTTTGTTTGTGTTGTAAGTTCTGCTGATTGATCCGATCATGGACTTGGGAATGCAACTCCTTGATTTGCTGAGCATGCTCTTCTGCATCTAAACTGAACTAGTGGTGGATTGGTAACAGATTAAGGTCTAATGGAGTAGTTGGATTGCGTCCGTAAACAATCTCAAACGGACTCTTCCCCGTCGTCCGGTTTACTGAACGGTTGTACGCAAATTCGGCTTGTCGTAGCACCAAGTCCCACTTCCATGGCTTGTCTCTTAGTAAATTTCGCAGCATATTCCCCAAGCTTCTATTCATGACCTCCGTTTGTCCGTCCGTTTGAGGGTGATGAGAAGAGTTGTGCTGCAATTTGGTGCCCAATTGCCTCCAAAGAGTTCGCAAAAAATGACTGACAAGTTTCATATCTCTGTCAGAGGTGATGGACTTTGGTACTCCACGTAATTTGACAATTTCCTGCAAAACGAATCAAATTCGATTACCAGGACCTGCATTGTGTACAACAAGGTATGCCTCCTGCTCAATGCATCTGCCACCCGATTTAGTACGCCAGCCTTGTGTCGAATGGAGAAACTGAAGGCTTGCAAGAACTCCACCCACTTCGCATGTCTTGCATGCAACTTATGCTGTCCATTTATGAACTTCAATGCTTCATGATCCGAAAACAAGACAAACTCCTTGGACACTAGATAATGCCTCCAATGCTCCAAACTCCGCACAATTGCATAAAACTCCTTATCATATGTTGAATACTGTTGTTTTGCCTCATTGAGCTTCTCACTGAAGAAAGCTACCGGCCTGCCACACTGACTCAAAACTCCTCTAATTCCCACTCCTCAAACATCACAATGTACTTCGAAAATTCCAGAAAAGTCAGGTAATACTAAAACAGGAGCTTCGATTACCTTTTGTTTCAGTAATTTGAAAGGCGCATTTGCCTCAGTAGTCCATATGAGCCTATTTCCCTTCAAACAGTCTGTCAATGGTGCAATGATGGAATTGAAACCTCAGATAAAAAGCATGTAGAAGGACGCCAGTCCATGGAAACTTCGAACATCAAACATTGTCTTCGGTGTCTCCCAATTCAGAATCGCCTCCACTTTTGTAGGATCCATCCGAATACCTTCACCCGACACTACGTACCACAAAAACATCACTTGATCTGTCAAAAACTAACACTTCTTCAGATTCGAGAACAGCTTTTGCTCCCTTAGCGCCTCAAATAGCTCTCTCAAATGTTGTAAATGCTGCCCAACCGAACCACTGAAAATCAGAATGTGTTGAAATACTCCACCACAAATCGCCCAATGAACGGACGAAACACTTGGTTCATCAATCGCATGAAAGTGTTGGGTGTGTTCGACAATCCAAACGGCATGACCATCCACTCATATAGCCCATCTCTTGTTTTAAACATGGTCTTCCACTCATCTCCTGGCCGAACTCGAATATGATGATATCCACTCCTTAAATCTATCTTCGAAAAGATCGACACCCCATGCAACTGATCAATCAAGTCATCAAATCGGGGAATTGGCAATCTATACCTGATGGTAATCTTGTTCACCGCCCTACTATCGATGCACATCCGCCACGAACCATCTTTCTTCAGCACCAGCAATGCTGGTATTGCACAATAACTCATACTTTCTCTGACAACCCCATTGTCCATCAACTCTCGCACCTGCCTTTGTAACTCCTCATGCGGCTGTGGATTCATACGATAGGCTACATTATGCGGAATTGTAGCCCCCGGCATGAAGTCTATATAGTGCTGAATATCTCTCATAGATGGTAGTCTTGAAGGCATCTCCTATGGCATTACATCGGCAAATTCCCGGAACAAAGGAATAATCTCGTTAAGAAACTCGAAATGATCTACGTTTTGCTCCTTAACCACCAAGGCAAAAATCTTCATCGCTTTGCTCACCTCCTCTTGGAAATCAGCCATAGACAACAGAGCCTTTGCCGCCTCCTTCCTCAAATCCGAAGGACCCAATGTAATGCTTTGGCCGTCCTTGCTGAAGGTGTAAGTATTGTAGAACCTATCATGCTTCGTTCATCGATCATACTGCCACTGCCTCCCTAGCAGAATGTGACAAGCATCCATGGGAACCACGTCACACCATACCTCATCAACGTACCTCTTCCCAATCGAGAATTGAACCGGACATCACTTGCTGACCTTAACTTCATTGCCCTTCTTTAGCCACGACAATTTGTAGGGCTGCTGATGCTCCACTGTCTCCAATCCTAATTTCTCAACCATTGTTGACGAGACCACGTTCTCGTAACTGCCTCTATCAATAATCATATTACACACCTTTCTCCTGGCAATGCATCTAGTGTGGAAGATGTTATGTCGCAGCCAAGACTCGTCTTCCGCCGCCACACTATGCAATCGTCGAATCATCAAGGATTCTCCCAAATCTGCATATATGACCTCCTTCTCGTTCTGCACGTCCTCTTTGTCCTCGTCGAAAATCGGCTCCAGGAACTCCTCGTTGAGAGTGACAAACTGCCTGTTTGTTCAGTCTACGACAAAGTGATCAAAACCCTGGCACTTAAAACACCGGTTGCCCCCCCCCCCTGTGGCCGCATTTTTGCTGGTTCTGCTCTGCGGGTTGTCCTTGGTCATTGCCTTGCCTTTTTCATTCTTATTCACAGCCGCTGCCCTTGAAGATGATGATTGCCTACTATGTTTGTTTTGGAATCGACTCGGAACCCTAGAGCCCAAACTACAACCCTTCCGCCTAAGCTGCCCCTTGACCTTCAAAGCCAATCTACAAACATCCTCATACGTCCAAAATTGCTGTAGTTGAACTATATCAGCAATCTCGAATTTCAGTCCTCATAAATATCGTGCCACCTTTTGCTCGTCTTCTTCGGCGACGTCGCACCTCATGCGCATTCGATCAAACTCCGTGATATATTGCTCCACTGATAACTCCCTCTGCCGAATGGAATGATAATCAATAAATGCCTCTTGTTGATAATGTACCGGCAGGAACTTTTTCCGCAGCAGTTTCTTCATCTTTTGCCGAGTCGAAATTTTAGACTTTCCCTCTCTGGCACATTGCTTTTTAACTTGCTCCCACCAAATCGAAGCATGTTTCTACCACTTAATCATCACAATCTTAACCTTCTGTTCTTTCGTCAAATGTCGAAGATCGAAAATCCTCACCATCGTATGTAACCAATCTAAAAATTCATCAGGATGCCCAATACCTTCAAAATATGGAATCTCGATTTTCATGCCGAAATTCTGGAAAGAAGATGGTTGTTGGCCACATTGTGCCGGTCGGTTTTGGCGCCCTCAGTTCAACCCTTCAATCGGATTGTCATCTTCCTCCTTATCGACGGATTCAATCTTCGATTCCACACCTTCCTCGGACTGAACATCCAACCATGCCTCTGTCAGTTTTCTCTCCAATGCCTAGATTGGTCTTCTCTGTTCCGTGTTTTCGTTCTCGACTTCCTGTAGGTCTCGTTGACGAGGTGGTTCGTCTTCCTCAGGAAAGACTCCACGTCCCCTTCTAGCACAATGCTGTCCACGACCTCCATGAATCTGCTCAGCCATTGATTTCAGCAACCTGAGTCTCAAATACCGATTGATGCAAGAACAATGTCGAAAAGAATGACTAAACAAAAGAAAAACTGGAAAACTGCAAAAACTCTTTGGTTTTTCAAAAAAACGACCAAAGTAAAAAATTATCAATTAATGAAAAACTATCGAAATATTTAAAGCCAAAACAAAACCTCAACCTAATCGAAATCGGAAAGTAAAGAAATTACAAAAATACCCCTAAAAAATAGTAAATTACTAAATTGCCACTTAAAAACTGAAAAATTCAGACAATGCTACTGAAAACAAAAAAATGCCCAAAACTCCATCAAGACGACTCCGGATGACCGAAAAATGCCTTTCCTCTCATAGTCGTGATCTTTGATTGTTGGGCCGTTCTGGGTCACCTGGTTAAATTTGAGCCCGATCCAAGCTCGGACCAGTCACCTTAGGAATCATGCCTGGCATCATCTTCCGGTAGGTCATACCGCCCTCGGTTCAATGCCGCAAACAGGTTGTCATCTTCCCCCTCATCTTCGGATGCAATCTCTGATTCCGCCCCCTTCTTAGTCTGAATGTGCCACCTAGCCTGCGTCAGTTGCCGCTCCAAGTCTTGGATCCGCCTTCTCTGTTCTTCGTTTTCGTTTTCTCTCAGGTTTTGTCGACAAGGCTGTTCGTCTTCCTCAAGAACGACTCCACATCCCTTTCTAGCACAACGCCATCCACGACCAACACGATTCTGTTCAACCATTGGTGAAGGGAACCTATGCTATGATACCAACTGATGCAATAAATAGGAACGAATAAACAATTAAATAGGAAAAGAACTGGATATTGTGAAAACACACAAGTTTTCAGTTTTACGACCAAAAGTCGGACAAATCACATTGTAAAAACCTGTCTATAATTGAAGGCAAAATGAGATATTTCTAACCTAAAATCTACCCTAAACCTAACTGGAAATTAAAAATGCCCTAAAAATATAAAAAGCCCAAAAGTCAAAGTTGAGCCCATTCTAAGCTCAGACCAGCCTGCATCAATTCATTTGTATGGAATAAGGAGTCTCCCGGGCTACAGAATGGGGTGACTTTCTGAAACTGAAGCGGATCAATCTTTTAAACCTGGGACAAGTCAATTCTTTATCTGAAGCTGAAGCGGCACAAAAAATCTGAGTGGGGATGACTTTCCAGATTTAGACCAATGACTAGGTTTCCAAAACTGAAGAGACACATCTTCTTCCAGAAATAGTTGTCACAAGAAAACAACACGACTCTCCAAGAATAGTGACCTAAAGATGGTAGTTGTTAGTACCTGAAGGTCAGACTCACAAGCAGTTACGAAGAGATGGCTTGACCTTTCAGGGGCCGCAGACCTACAGATGGCAATTCCTAATGCCCAAAGGTCAGGCTCCCGGCTTGAAGATGGTAATTTCTAATACCTAAAATTCAGACTTGCAACTTAGAGAAGGTAATTCCTAATACTTGAAAGTCAGACCTGTGAATCTAATGGAATAGGTGGGCAAAGACCTGCTACCACCGATCTCTTAGGTCATGGCCTACAATATTAGCATAAAAGAGGTCTCATTGGACCATGACCTACGACTTAGTGAGTCCCAGTCTGTTGCATATACCTTCCATGCCGCAATCAGGTGTGCATAACTTCTCTTGAGGCTGAAAAGCTTTTTAGCCAACTTGCAACTCTCTACCAGAGACCGAATGGAAAGGTATCCCAAAGCTAGTCATTACAAGGAATTGGTGAACCCATTAATGGCTATGGCTTTGAGATGGTAATTTAGGCACCATGACCTCTGAGCTCGCTGGGCCTAAAGGGGTTAATGATGGGAGAAACGGGTACGCCCCGAATAAGCCAACATAAATGGGTAGGACCCAGACAAAAGTTAACCCAAATGGGCCCAAGGCCCCAACCTTCAATACTTGAAAGTCAGACTCACGAAGTCAACAAGGATAGGTGGAAAGCAACCTGCTACCATTTGACCTTTAAGGTCATCGACCTCCTAAATAAGAGAGAGATACCACCAGACCTCGGATCACGACTTGGTAACTCCCAACTCTTCTCATACATCTTCCATGCTGTAATTAGATGTGCACGACTCCTAACATCTCCTATGAGCCTACTACCACTCGGCACGAAATCCTAGAAGAGATATCTGAGACCCTTGATGTCCATGGGCAGGCCGCGAAGTTGGTCTAGAGGTCGGTTAGCAAGCTTGCAGCTCTCGACAGAGACGTGAATGACAAGATATCTTAACCAAGGGATACTCCACGATTACAGGAGTAGTTGGAGGGATTCAAGGATCTCACAACTATCCTAATTACCGATTTTCAAGTAATAGCAGAGCCCAGACCGGAGAGGTAATTGATTTTCTTTTATATAATCAAATCATACACAGTCTACAAACAAAGCAAACACTCTCTCTGAGAATTAATTGCACCTGACTACTCTCAGAATACTGACTTAGGTATCGGAGTTTTTCCTTGGGCACAGCTCACCTCCAGTGACTATCTCTCTTTTCTTCCCAGGTGGTAGTCAATTGATGTCATCACGGTTTTGGGGTGACCCGGTGTTCATTTTTGAGCCCCATTATACATATACATATATATATATATATATTTATTTATATGTAATGGGTAAATTAGATTTTTTTAATTGCTATATATTTTGGAAATTATCATTTATTTATTGAGGTAGACTTAATTGGTTAGATTTTTGCGAAGTTGTGAATGCAGTGAAAAGGTGTATCGATTGCAATTTTTAATGAGAGATGTATACTTTTTATGGTAATTCCATTTTTTAATAATGATTTTACATGTTCTTGTCGGTATAATGTTGTTTGAACAACCTTTGACATTACATTTTCATTAGGATTGTGAGATTCGTAGTGATAGTGATGGTTATTTTTTTGATGGCTCTGCTTATGAATTTCTGGAGTTACTGAATCGGATCAGTTATGTTGATTTAGTGAATGCTATTTGTAAATTGTGTGGCTTGGATAGTTCTCACGTCAAAATGAAGATTACCATGAGACAGCTAATGGTAGTTGGAAATTTTATATCTTATTCCACAACGATAATCCATAATGAGAGAACTATGGACCATATATGGAATAGCACCTTTAACCAAAAAGGGTTTAATAAAGAGTTACATGTGGACATAAAAATTATCAGAAATGCAGTGCCAACCTCGACTGCATCTCCGATTATAGAAAACGATCATGGCCATGGTGAAAGAACTAACAATTACCTATCTTCCACTCAATCTTCCACTCAACGTCAATGGGGTGTGTTCCTCTTGGACAAGTACCATTTCAGTGTCACATAGGGAAAGTCCCTATGTACATTATTCAGGTTGATAATTGTGTTGAACGAGAGACATTCATCCCCACAAATACAAATTTGTTGCCTAAGTACGAGGTAGAACCAAACGACACTAAGACAAAGGATGATCATAGCGGCAAACATAATATTACTCAATTGCTAAGTCTTATACAAGAAGTCCTCCCAACACATAAATCGACTATCATAGAGACCAATTCATCATATTCAAGTTATATAGAGACTTTTTGTAATAGCATTGAGGATATGATATCTTCGGACTGCAACAAAGCCACAAGGATTTGTTTTGATGTTTGAGATGAAGTTCATAATCCTGACGTGAGGCTAGGAATGCATTTTAAAGATGCTGATGAAATGAGGTTTGTAGTTATGAAGTGGTCTATTCGGGTTGGTCATGAATTCACTGTTTTGGAAAGCAAAAAGACATTATATCTTGCATTGTGTAAGAACTTATCACTGGAACATCCTTGTCCTTTGAGAATTTGTGTCATCAAGAAGTTTAACTAGGATATGTGGCAGATCACACGTTGGGGAGGCGATCATGTGTGTATTATTCAGATGGTGAACAGAAATCACCGCAACATGATTTCAAAGTTCATGGCAAGGCAACATCTGGATGTGATGTGAATAATCCAGAAACCATAGTCTAACAAATACGAGTGATTTATACATAATTATGCTAAGTTTTATGTTTTTTTTATGTCATTATCTTATGTAACTTGGCTTAATTATGTTGTTTTAGATGTATTTTACTTCCCTATGCTTGATTTTTGTTTGCAGAAATATTTGGTTGAAAAATGCTCAAGATGTTCCTAAATTATTATCATTGCACTGTTCATTGGAGGTACTGTTCATAGTCACTGTTCATCAAATTAAAGTTGAGGACTATAGATTGACCAATGACGTTGACCAAGTTCATTGACCGTGGGCCATGGCAAAGACTTTTAGTTTTATTAGGATTTGATTTGTTTTGTAATAATTTATTATTAGAATCCTTTTAGGTAACTACTTATTGAGGAGTCTTTTAATCCTGCAGGAAATTTCTCTGGCCCTCAAAGAAGGTACAATCCCTATTCAAATACTTACAACAAAGGCTGGAGAGATCATCCAAACTTCCAGTGGACTCAAGGAGGACATTCAGTTCAAAACCAAAGCCAACCTCAAACATATCCTCCCGGTTTTTACCAAGTTAATCCCCAAGCTTTTCAAAATGATCCAAATCTTGCACAATCTGCCCCATCCAATTCTACTCTAGAAGAAATGATGAAAACCTTTTCCGCAAATACCATGGCCTTCCAGAAAAGCACTCAAACTAGCATTGAAAGCCTTGAAAGACAAATGGGACAACTTACCTTCGAATTGAACTAGCTCAAATCCCAAGGATCTAAGAGCCTACCTTCACAACCCATCAATCCTCTGGAGAATGGAAGTGCAGTGTCTTTAAGGAGAGATAAGGAATTGCAGGACCCGCCATTGAAGAAAAGTGCAATTGAAGAAGAAGAACTGATCGTTACAGAGAAACCATCTTAGGATTCTTCTCCAAAGGAAGAAGAGAAAAAAGGAGAAACTCAACCCTTTAAGGTACGTCCTCCTTTTCCTTCACGTCTTGTAGGAAATAAGAAAGAGGAGATGGAAAAGGACATTCTTGAGACATTCCGCAAGGTGGAGGTCAACATCCCGCTCTTAGATGCAATCAAGCAAATTCCAAGGTATGCGAAGTTCTTGAAGGAATTGTGCAAAAACAAGAAAAGACTAAGAAGGGACGAAAAGGTAAGTGTGGAGGAGAATGTTTCAGCAGTTCTTAAGACGAAACATCCCCAAAAACAAAAAGACCTCGGTATGTTTACTATTCCATGCACAATTGGTAATGTTTGTACAATAGGATGTATGCTAGATCTAGGAGCAACAATAAATGTCATGCCATTGTCTGTCTACTCTACTCTTAATCTTGGACCTTTAAAGGATACTAGAGTAGCCATTCAACTTGCTGATAGATCTTGTGC
This sequence comes from Parsonsia alboflavescens, assembly GCA_028571225.1. Classification (NCBI taxonomy): domain Eukaryota; kingdom Viridiplantae; phylum Streptophyta; class Magnoliopsida; order Gentianales; family Apocynaceae; genus Parsonsia; species Parsonsia alboflavescens. The sequence continues at coordinate 13,526,750 of JAOXNR010000029.1, forward strand.
ATATTCTGAAGGAGTTATTGACGATGTTTTGGTCAAAGTAAATAACTTAGTTTTTGTAGATTTTTATGTCCTAAAAAAGAATGAAGGTAATAATCTCTCTTTTACTCATTCTCCGATTCTTTTAGGAAGACCATTCTTGAAAACTGCAAAAACTAAGATAGATGTGCATGATGGAACTTTATCTACGGAATTTGATGGTGAGAAAATCTCTTTCAATATCTTTGATGCCATGAAATACCATTTTGATGACTGCTCTGTATCTATGCTAGATATTGTAGATCCTTTTGTTGATGAGATGCATGAGGTATCTAATTATGAATTAATGCATGCCATTCTTACTCACAACATTGATAAAGAAAATATGGATGCATTATCTTTAAATGTGGACCAAGACATAATTGACATAGTGAATAACTTGTTTACATGTGCTATTTCTAATCTTAAGCTTGAATTGCCTATCTCTGAAGATAAGTTGAAACCTTTTATTGAATGTCCCCTGTTACTTGAATTGAAGCCCTTTGCCATCTCATCTTAAATATGCTTATCTAGGTAAAGAGAACTCACTGCTTGTCATAATTGCTAATAATTTGACTAATGATCAAAAATTAAAATTAGTCAATGTTCTTAGGAATAATTTAACTGCAATTGGGTGGACATTGGGTGATATTAATGGAATTAGTCCATCTACATGTATGCATCGTATTTTGTTAGAA
>JAOXNR010000029.1:13527562-13552552 GCA_028571225.1 Parsonsia alboflavescens
ACTGGTATATCATAGATCTATGCTGAGAACAGTACAAAATAATCAGATCAGGAAATAAAAACCATGGATATACGTGATGCTTATATATATATATATAATATTTATAGATATATTTATATATTAGTATGAATTGTTATTTATACAAAGTTATATATTTCTTAGGATCCACATAATTATGAAAGTTCAATGTATTTTAAAAATATTAAAATTTAAAATACTCCTGGAATCAATGAATAATTTTCAAAATATAGTAACTCGATGTATTTTAAATGAAAACATGTTATAGTTTATTTATAGGTTTTTTTTTTTTGTATATTAAATAGGAAATCTCATGTGCATTAAAAATATATTTTATTTTATGGTTTGTGTACTTTTGTATTTTCTAGTATTTATATGTAATTTAATTTATTTAATTTTTTAAAATGAATTTTAAATATGTGAATTAAGTGCATTTAATAATAATAAAGAGAAAGACTTGTAGTTTAGTATAATGAATTGTTGAATTCATTTAAAAATTTAAAAATTCCACATATTTAGTTAGAACAAAAGGATATGCATAATCAAATATTTGATATTTTTGTTTTTTATGAATATATGCATGAATTGTTGAATAAATTTAAAAAGAAAGAAAATTCAATGTTTAGATATGATGAAAAGCATATAGATGAGGTTATTAAATATTTCATAAATTAAATTTTATGTGCAAGTTTACGTTCAAATTAATTAAATCATCTTTAAAAAAAAAAAAAACCTCTAAATAAGGAGCTTTAAAATATGTAATAGAACATACAAAAAGGCAAAAGTTCAATGAATTGAATTAAATGAGAAGGATTTGCATAATTAAAATTTTTTTATAAAATAAATACATGAATGAATTTAAAATAGAAAAAATGAAAAAAAAATCAATGATTTTTTCAAAAATTCTTATTTTATGGAAAACATGCCGCCTTCTGCTTTTGTATATATAAAATAAAAATTATAAATGGATAGATTTTCACCTGTGAGTAAAAATCTTTCAAACCATTCGTACTGGACCTGTGTGGACTTCCAAAGTTTGGTTTGGATACCAGCGATACGTTTTGCACTAACAGACAGAAGGGAAGCAGGGAGGGTTGAAAGCTCCAGAATTCCGACCTCTTCCAGCGTTCAAGCTCCGACCATTCTCGAATCCTCCGTTACAAAGGTATCGAAATTCCTTTCTACTCAGCACCTCCTTCGATTATTATTTTTATCTTTGTGTAAACTCACCATTGAACTGAAAAACACTCTTCCGTGACACAAAATTGTTGAATTCGAATCAGAATCCCATTTGAACTTGGTGATGCTTTTCTGAATTTTTGTTTATTTCTTTGTAAGTTATATGTTTTAAATGATAATTTTTAGTCCCAAATTTAAAGCTTTCCCTCATTCCTTCACATTCTCATTGTTTATGGAGAAGTAAATTTAATGAAATCAGCATTCGGAACTGAACCCATGTCTTCCTTAGTTTTTGTTCGAAGCTTCTGAATTTTTGCCTCTATAATGAGTTTGGGACGCTTTTGGTTTTCACTCGGATGTTCTCTGCCGGCGACATTCGTCATTAGACTGTTTCTCCTTTTTGCTAGTGGCATCTCCATGAGTACCATAAGGATACCCTGACACAGGGCATAAAAGTTACGTCTTCTCTAATTTTGTGGTTTATACCCTGATTGCTGGTAGATTTCAGCTTTTACGGGTCTCTTTGATGATTAGGGGAAAGTTAAATCTTGGTTCTGCATCTTTAGTAGAGGTGGCGTGAAAAATCAAGTCTTGATTTTTAACATTTGTAAGGGTTTAGACTTCATTAAGTTTCTGGTTTCTGATTTGTGAGAAGGACAAGAGAGAAATGGACAGTGACATAATTTTGCTAAAGGCGAAAACTTCAAATTATGAATTACATCTTAAATGTACAGTCAATCGGCGAACTTGAATTTGTTTTAGTTTTGAGAATGAATATACAGTTAAGATCCTGCATGAGTATCGACAGACATAGTTTTCTTTTAAGCTGAGTTGAGGAAAATAGTTTTTTCCTTGTATGAGTTTCCTTCTGACTGACAGAGCAGGAGTACTATTTTGGTTTATGACTGTCTTTAACCCGGTGCACCCATGTAATCATTTAGTTGTAAACTAATTGTCACATTAATTCTTGTTCGAAATGAGACATTTTGCTTCCATGTCTTACAATTTGGATGATAGTTTCTCTTTTAATAGCAAGTTTTGTGTTTAAATTGTTTTCCCCCCCTGTTATTTGCAGAGTTCTTAACATGTGCAATGGATCTGTTTTTTCAATATGTGTTTGAACATTGTAATACCCATTGGAGTTTTCGTAAACTTTATTTCTTTTGCTTTTTGTAACTTTCAAATGCATATTGGATTTGACATTATCTTAAATCATAATAGTTTAGGAGCTTATGAGTTTCTTTTTGCTCTTTGTTTAGGCTTTTATTGGTTATTTATCTGCTTGGTGGGTAATGGAAACTGGAGGTAATTCCTTACCATCTGGTTCAGATGGGGTAAAGAGGAAAGTGAGCTATTTTTATGACCCAGAGGTTGGAAATTACTACTATGGGCAAGGTCACCCAATGAAGCCTCATAGAATTCGGATGACCCATGCTCTTCTTGCTCATTATGGATTATTGCAGAACATGCATGTGCTTAAGCAGCATCCTGCTAGAGATAAAGATCTTTGCCGGTTCCATGCTGATGATTATGTTGCATTTTTGCGTAGCATAACCCCAGAAAGTCAACAAGATCAGCTGAGGCAACTGAAGAGATTTAATGTTGGCGAAGACTGCCCAGTTTTCGATGGTCTCTACTCCTTCTGTCAAACATATGCAGGAGGCTCTGTGGGTGGAGCAGTGAAGTTAAATTATGGTCATTGTGATATTGCCATAAATTGGGCTGGTGGATTGCACCATGCAAAGAAATGTGAGGCTTCTGGTTTCTGCTATGTGAATGATATAGTGCTGGCAATTCTGGAACTTCTCAAGACACACGAGGTTTGTTGCTTTATTTATGTCTACCTCATCTCTTGCTTCAATTTTTTTAAGTACTAGCCATGGAAGTAAGCCATTGTATGGAGACCAATATATCGATTCAATTCCTTGCTTGGAAAAGTCAAATTGAATATTGTTGACATCCATAGAAAATAATTGTCAATTTTTTCTAAATTCATGGATTAGCTCCCATAACTGGCTTGTTTTGTAGTTTTGCTTTTATTGATCTAGCTCTACTTCCTGTTTATGTTTAGCCTTCAGACATTTAAGACGTTGTTATACAGAAGGAAAGTTGTGCAGAAACTGCTTTTCCTCATAGGAGTAGGCCTAGATTTTTAAGATTTTGCAAATGTGAGATACTTGTTTGCTGGCTTGACCTTATTTCATGGTCCTTGTTTCTGTTTCCTAATAATTACAATCCTTGATGAGGTTATATCTTATTTGTCAATTTAGTTTGATAGTGATTGCTTCCTTTTTGTTTTCTTTGGGTAACTCTTAATTTCTATTCAAGTTAGAGTTGCCTAATTTCTCTTGTTCTGTTTCTTGCAGCGTGTTTTGTATGTAGATATTGATATTCACCATGGTGATGGTGTTGAGGAGGCTTTTTATACCACAGACAGAGTCATGACTGTTTCATTCCATAAATTTGGGGATTATTTTCCTGGTACAGGAGATATAAGAGATGTTGGGTTTGGCAAGGGGAAATATTACTCTCTTAATGTCCCACTAGATGATGGAATTGACGATGAAAGCTATCAGTACTTATTTAAGCCAATAATGGGGAAGGTCATGGAGGTCTTCAGGCCGGGAGCAGTTGTCTTGCAATGTGGTGCTGATTCCTTGTCTGGGGACAGGCTGGGCTGCTTTAATTTGTCCATTAAAGGCCATGCAGAATGTGTTAAATATATGAGATCATTTAATGTCCCATTACTGTTACTTGGTGGAGGTGGCTACACAATACGTAATGTTGCTCGTTGCTGGTGCTATGAGGTAATACCTTGGTTCCTTGTGCTTCATAATTCATAGCTTTGTTACTCAGCATGCTTAACATGAAACAATTTTCTTGAATGATTAGATAAAGTCTGTTACTTTACTAAGCTTTCTTAATTGAAGCAATTTTCTTTCATAATTATATATCCTTGTTGCTGGATGAACCCATCTTTAATAAGCTAATAAAACATGGGAATTGGAGATTGCTTGAACTTTTTGACGTAGATAATCTTTCAATTCCTTTCTCTTTGATCTATGCTTCTTCTTTGCAGACTGGAGTAGCACTTGGGGTTGAGCTCGAAGATAAGATACCACAACATGAATATTATGAATATTTTGGTCCAGATTATAATCTTCATGTTGCCCCAAGTAACATGGAAAACAAGAATTCTCGTCAGATATTGGAGGATATTAGAGCAAAACTTCTTGATAATCTCTCAACACTTCAGCATGCTCCCAGTGTGCAATTTCAGGAGCGACCACCAGATACTGAACTTCCAGAGGTTTGTTTTTCTTGTGGTCATAGATTCTCAATTATGAATTGCTGACATTTCTCACATTTTTTTTTTCACTCTTATCGGGAATGCATTTATGCTGATGTCCTTAATTATTCTTTGCTCCAGATTCTTAACTTTTCGATTAGACAGTAATTTGACTTGGGTTCTCTGTTGAAGCTTTATGACTTTCACAGTATAATCAGTATTTGTTGCCCAAATATTTACACAAAATAATGAGGAAAAACTGTTTTCCCCCTTCTGATCTTCTTCTAATTACAGACTTTGCATGTGATTCCGAAACGGTCGTGAGCTGCTGGCCTAGTTCACATATACTATTGCTACTCATCTTCCAACAGTGATGAATAATTTTTTCCTTTTTATCTTAAAAGACATAGATTACTTACTTGGGGTTTGGATATCAGGCAGATGAAGATCAAGAGGATGCAGTTGAGAGATGGGATCCTGATCCTGATATAAATATGGATCCTGATCATAAGTATGTGTTCCTTCACTTCTTAAATTTCTAATTCGTGTGTTTCTTTTACTTTCATTATAACCATATCTAAAATTCTTGTCTCTTTCATGTAGTCCGGTGTCTGGCAGAGCCAAGAGAGAATTTCTTGAGCCTGAAGCAAATGAAAGGGTACATTCCAACATGTCAAGGATTTAAAAACTGTCTGCTTTCCTATTATAGTTGTTTCTGTTTCTCTTTTTGGTTAACTTTGCATCGGAAGTTTTGCTTTTGTGGTTTTATTTATTTTCCGCTTGGTCTGATGATGGCAGGATGACATGGAGGAAGATGAAGGTCCAAGAGAAGTGGACCGGATGATCACTGACTCAACTGAGTTGAAGGTGTAGCATATAATATGCCCATTTCTATAGCCAGCAATCCATAGTTCTAATAATTCATAGAAAAATTTGAATTATTTTTATCAGGATCCCAACTCAGTGGCAGTTGCTGTTGATGGAACGAATGCAAAACCGGAGACGGGTAACTCAAGCAAACCATTTGATCAAGCTGTTGAAAAGATGTCTTGAAAGTTCATAGGTTTCTGAAGTTAGTGTTGAGTCACAGGCAAACAAGAGATGGCAAACATACTGGAGTTGGTGAGGGACTGCACGTGACACAAGCTGAGCTGGCAGACTAGTTACCTTTTATTTAATTGCATTCAATGCTTGTACTGTAAGCTAGATATGCACATGGATATATATACTTGCTATATACATAACAGATTGAATCGAATGAAAAGAGCTTTCACGTATTCTCTCTCTAGAATTCTCTGTTTTTTAATATGGTATCAGAGCTTGATTGAGCTTCCGCTGTAGCAATTTTTGATCTTGTTCTCATCTTTTGAAGCCATGTTGCTATTTTTTTTTGAGAATATTCTCGGTGCTTCGTGTTTTGATTTCAGAGTTTTGTGAATTTTTCCTTCTGATTTGAATTCAGAGTTGAACGGAGTCCTGTCGGTGGATGTCAATAGTCCTTTCTATCTTCATCCTAGTGAATCAAGTACTCTAAGTATCGGTCCCACCTCCATTGAATGCTTCAAATTATGGAACCACTAAAAAGAAGATCGGTTTTGCTATTGGAACCATATGGAAGCCACCCATGAGTGATCCCAAATCAGAACTATGGGAACAATGTGATATGATGGTTTTGTCTTGGATTCGAAATTTTGTTAACACCTCTATTTTACAAAGTGTGATATACTTGAAGACTTCTAATGCTGCTTGGTAGGATTTGGAGCTTCGTTTCTCTTCAGGAAGCGCTTTCCGATATTCAGATCTTTTTGAAGAAATTTGCAGTTTAAAGCAAGGTGAGCATTCTGTCACTGACTACTATACTAGCTTGAAAATACTCTAGGAGGAGATGTTACATGTGAGGCCACTATTGACATATGAATGCAATCCACAATGCTCTTGTGGTTTGTTGAAGAAGATTCAAGCGAGTAATGACTTCGATTATGTAATCCGATTTCTCAAGGGACTGAATGACGGTTATTCGAACATGAAAAATCAAGTTCTATGCATGCCTATTTTTCCAGCATTTGGTCATGTTTTTAACATAGCACTAAATGCTGAAAAACAACTTCATCATGAAGCAAATCAGTCTCAAGTACATCAGTCAAGCAGGTGCATTCAATGGGAATAGGAGAAATTTTCAAGGAAATGGTAAAAGATTGCAGTGTACTTTTTGTGGTATGGGAGGTCATACGGTTGAACGTTGTTATAAAAAACATGGCTATCCTTCCGGTATTAAATTCAGAAATAATAATAGGGTACAGGATAGTGTAAGTCATGTGCAAGTTATTGAACAACATGTTAAACCATAGAACCATACTTCTAGTATCATCGAACAATCTCTTGATGGCAATGGTGATGGCTCTAAAGGTGGATATGTTTTAAGCTCAGAGGATTATCATGCCCTGAAGCAGTTGTTGAATAGATCAAATTTTGGTCAGAATAATGAAGGTCCAGTTCAGGGAGCTACAGCTTTGACTGTATATACTAACACTCAGCCTTCTGCAAACACTTCAGATAATGCTATTGATCATCTTCAGACATTGGATCTTGGATTCTGATGCGACGGAGCATGTGTGCAATACTTTGTCAATTTTTTCTTCTTTGATTCCTATTCACAATCTTAAAATTCAATTACCTGATGGTTGAAAAGTTTCTGTTCTTTATAAAGGAACAGTGCATCTGAACTCTTCGTTCATTTTAAAAGACATTTTATATGTTCCTTGCTTTGCATATAATCTGATTTCCTTAAGCCACCTCACCTTTTGTCAAAACTGTACAATTATCTTCACTTAACGTAACTGTATCATTCAGGATTTGGACACTTCGAAGATGATTGGATCAGCTGAAAAGATCCAAGGTCTTTATCAACTCACTGCAAAATCTGCCATTCATTCACATTCAGCCATTCCTTCGGTTCATAAAGTTTTTGCTGCTGCAACTACTGAGACTTCAAGTAGTGTTGATCAACTTTTGTTATGGCATTTTCATTTAGGCCATCCTTGGAATAAATCTTTGTCAGTTCTAAAACATTCTCATCAGAATATCATTGTTCCTGAGTCTAATTGTTGTTCCATTTGTACTTTGGCAAAACAAAAGAGACTTGGTTTTCCTCTTAGTCAATCTTGTAATACTTCTTGTTTCCAGTTATTGCATATGGATATATGGGGAGCTCTCAAAGTCCCAACTGTGCAAGGTCATGTATATTTCCTTACTATAATTGATGATTTCAGTCGTTATGTGTGGCTATTCCTCGTGAAATCAAAGTCTGAAACTTGGCAATCGATTCAAAATTTCTTTGCTTTTGTTGAGACTCAATTTGTTACCTCTATCAAGTGTGTTTGTAGTGATAATGGTTTGGAATTTTTCATGCCTTTGTTTTATGCTATGGACTGTATTCATCAAAAATCTTGTGTATATTCACCCCAGCAAAATGGCATTGCAGAAAGAAAACATCGACATATTCTCAATGTAGCTAGAAGTCTTAAGTTTTACATGCTGCAAATTGATGATAAAACTCCTTTTGAACCCTTATGCAAGAAAATTCCTTCTTATGATCAATTCAAAGTTTTTGGCAGCTTAGTATATGCTTTTACTACTCTAAATCACCATAAATTTTCTCACAGAAATAGTCCTTGTGTTTATCTAGGCAATTCAGCACAATCAAAAGGTTTTATACTCTTGGACATTCAATCTAGAAAGTTATTAATATCTGGAGATTGTCAATTTTATGAAACTATTTTTCCTTTACAATAATCATACCCTCACTGATCATACTCTTCAGCACACTTCTTTACCAATTTTCACACCATATTTTGACCATGTTCTTCCTTATTCTTCTTCTATTCAACGAGACACATTTAAGTTCCAGTCCTCAAAATACCGCTACTCAGGATATGCAAAATTTCAGTTCTCCTCCTTTAAACTTCTCCAATCCTCCTTTATCTCCACACATTCACTCCTCTACTGAACATTTATCCTCACCTGCCTTAAATTCTATTCCTACTCAATTAAGAAGATCTCACAGATCACATCATCCACCATCTTACTTTTCAGATTTTGTTTGTCCCACGCTCTCCAAAACGGATCTTGCTTGTTCTTCACCTCATTCTTTGGACAAAGTACTTATATATGATAGGTTGAATGCTTATGTTGATGAATGCTTAATTGCTGGTAATGATCTCACAGCATTTGGCTCGTTGAAGGCTTTTCTAAATGATCAATTTTGCATCAAAGATCTGGGAGATTTGAAATATTTTCTTGGCTTAGAAGTTGCTTGGAGCAGACAAGGCATTCATGTTTGTCAACGAAGGTATGCGGTTGATCTATTATACTCTTATGGCTTCTCTTCCAGCAAATCTGTCTCTGTTCCTATGGATCCCACAAGCAAACTTTGTTCTACAACTGACAGTCCCTTATCTGACATCACAGATTATAGACGTCTCTAGTGGGCAAATTGCTTTATCTCACCAACACAAGACCTGACATCTCTTATTGTGTAAAGCAACTTAGTCAATTTCTTGATCAGCCTACTACTTCTCACTTGAAGGCTGCACACATCTGCTCAGATATATTAAAGGATCTCCTGGTTTAGGCCTTTTTTATACTGCTAATGCACCATTCACCTTACAGGCCTATTCAGATGCTGATTGGGGACGTTGTGATATCACAAGAAGATCCTTGACTGGCTATTGTGTTCTGCTCAATGGGGGATTAATTTCTTGGAAGTCCAAGAAGCAAAATACCATTTCTCGCAGCTCTGCAGAATCTGAGTATCGTGCAATGGCAGTCACTGTTCCAGAGGTTCGGGGGATTCTCTACGTCTTGACTGATTTGAAACACCCCTATACAACACCTGTACCTTGGTTCTGTGACAATACTGCTTCCATTCATATTGTAGAAAATCCCATTTATCACGAGCTGACAAAACATATCGAGATAGATTGTCATTTTCTTCGTGAGAAGTATCAATCTGGCCTTGTCAAACCCCTTCCTATCTCGACTCGTTTTCAACTTGCTGACATATTAACCAAACCTCTGCACAGTAGACTTCCTTTGCTTACCATTTTTGACGAGTCCGGCTTGCGGAGGGATGTTGAGTCACAAGCAAACAAGCAGACAAGAGATGGCAAACATACTGGAATTTTGTGGTGCAGTGTACTTGGCAACATTTAACTCTTCTTTGTCATGCAATTTTTGTGTGTATATATTTTCTATGGTATTGTCAACTCATTTGTTCATGGAGGCAAATGTCATTTACAACCCCGGCGTACTTTGAATGCTTGAAGCTCTGCTAACCTAGAGTCAGTTTCTATAGGTCATAAGCCTTCCAAAGGGTAATGAAGGCTTGCAAAAGGTTTAATTGGGGTCTCTAGATGAGATTGAAATCCCTGATCAGGTCATAGCAACAAGAGGATATTTAGCATGAGATTGTGTTTCCCTAAACCTTATAAGCCTTGGAGCTTTATAACCTTTTTCAAGTGGCTAGAGCTTCAAGAGAGGCCAAAACCCTATTCTTTGCCATATGAGTAGCAAAGCGATTCCTAACAGAAGACCAGGTAGAGAAATAAAAGAAATGAGAGAGAACAGAAAATTGGAAGAACTAATCACCAAAAATGGCCTCAGGAAACCATTAATAGCATTGAAATCGGGAAACATCTTTGTAGAACTGAATAAACTGTCTCTCTTCCATAGAACTTAATGTTAGAACATACTTTTCAATCAATCGCCCTGTGACTCATTGTAGGAATCTTAACAAGTTTCCTTTTGTCTCAAAGAACAAATGACTTTGCAAAAACACAAAAAATATGTACACAAAACATACATCACAAAAAAATAGTTGAATGTTGGAAGTACACTGCGTTATGCACCACATTAAGGCAATGGGCATTTACAAAATACACTATCCTCTCTAACTTCAGAAACCTATGAACTTCAAGATATCTTCTCAACAACCTGATCAAATGGCTTGCTTGAGTTACCCATCTCTGGTTTTGCATTTGTTCCATCAACAGCAACTGACACTGAGTTGGGATCCTGATAAAGATATTCAATTTCTATAAATTGTTAGAACAATGGATTGCTTGCTGTAAATATGGGAATATTATAGGCTACACCTTCAACTCAGTTGAGTCAGTGATCATCCGGTCCACTTCTCCAGGACGTTCATCTTCTTCCATGTCATCCTGTCATAATCAAACCAAGCACAAAACAAATAAAACCTCAACTACTAATAATTCTTAAAACGTTTTCTATGTGATCAATGAATAAAATGCAAAAAAAGTTAAAACATATGATATGAACTTAGACCCTAATAAGTCATTCACTCAAAAAAGAGGATTAATCTATTTCTCCCTGAGTACCCCTATTTAGAGCAAAAATGAATCAAGCTTGCACTTTTTAATCAAGAAATTGAGAGTAAAATATTTTCAGCAGTCATTTTGTTTAGAAGTGTATAATAATCATGCAAGAAAGTTGCATGATTTAAATTCAGCAAAAACAGAAACAGACACAACTATATTAGAAAGGCAAACAGTTTGAAGTGATTGACATGTGGGAACGTACCCTTTCATTTGCTTCAGGCTCAAGAAATTCTCTCTTGACTCTGCCAGACAATGGACTACAAGGAAGAGACAAGAATTTTATATATAGTTAGCCTTCATAGTTATAATGAAAGTAAAAGAAACACCTGAATTAGAAATTTAATAAGTGAAGGAATACATACGGATGATCAGGATCCATATTTATATCCGAATCAGCATGCCATCTCTCATTTGCATCAACTTGATCTTCATCTGCCTGCAACACAATCCCAAGTAAGTAATCTGTCTTTTAAGATAAAAAAAGATAAGTTTGTTCAAGAGAAGAAAGAGGATGAGATGACTCTAACTCTAAGAAAGTAAAATAAAATCTAAATTTTGCACAATCTCTTTGAAAATCTATTAATGTCATCTCCAGAAGTACACCAGACACTATTGTCCAAAGAAATACACGAGATCCTGATTGAACACCACAAAGTAATTCAATCAGATCCTGATTCAGCTAGTGCGGAACAGGTATAATAGCAATTTATTGTATCCTTTATAATAGAATACCAAACAAGAGCCAAATGTGAAAAAATGGTAGATATTTCATAATGGTTTGAAGGTGAGTTGCAAAAGCATCTGTGAAGTAGGCCACCAGCCCACCACTGTGTGGAATCACATGCGAGGTCTGAAATTACAAGATCACGGAGGGAGGAAAAAAAAGAGAGAGATTTTCCTCCTAAATTTGTGTAAATATTTGGCAATGAATCCTGATTACACTGAAAGTCAAAAAGCTTCAACAGAGAACCATTTTAACTTGGGTTAGATTGTTTTCAGGAGAACCATAATACAGCATGGAAGTATTTCATGACAACAGTCAAATTACGGCCGAATCTTTAAGTTACGAATCTAGAGCAAATAATAATTTAGAACATCAGCAGCAGAATAAACTCAATGGTGGATGCATGCAAAAATGTAGCTCTTGACTCCTATTCAAATTACAGGCATTCAGAAACAGCAGAGAGTGAATGGGACAAAAGCAGAGGACATGAAGAATTGATTGATCCATACAAAAGAAATTTTCAGATCAAAAGGATCCTGATTAGAGTAGGACATCCAGTTTAAGCCTGATGACAAAATTTGCATTAGCTAATTTAAGACTATGCAAAAATTTACTTCATCCATCCAAGACTCGCAAAGGCCAATCGTTCCTGGATTGTAACATCAATGCTCAGAGAGAAATACTAAAAAAAAAAAAAAAACCTAAACTGTACTGAACCAGAAAAGGTCACAGATTATGAAATTATCAGTCTTCAAGTATAGAAATGCATTACCAACAGGAGGAAAAAAAATGTAAGAAAAGCCAGCAATTCATAACAGAGAATTTATCACCACATGCAAAACAAACCTCTGGAAGTTCAGTATCTGGTGGTCGCTCCAGAAACTGCACACTAGGAGCATGCTGAAGTTTTGAGAGATTTTCCAGAAGTTTTGCTCTAATATCTTCCAATATTTGACGAGAATTTTTGTTTTCCATGTTACTTGGGGCAACATGAAGAGTATAATCTGGACCAAAATATTCATAATATTCATGTTGTGGCATCTTATCTTCGAGCTCAACTCCAAGTGCTACTCCAGTCTGCAAAGAAGCATAATCAACGAGAATGGAATGGAAAGATGAATGGAATGGAAAGATGATCCACATCAAAAAGGTCAAGCAATCTCCAAATCATATGTTTTATTATCACATTAAAGATAGAGCCATCCAGTAACGAGGATATGTAATTACAAAAGAAAATTGCTTCTATTAAGTATACATATTAAAGTAACGGAGTATATCTAATTATTCAAGAAAATTGCTTCCTGTTAAGCATGCCTAGAAAATTACTACCTCCCTTTCATAATATAAATTGTTTTACAATTTGATTTATTTCACAATATAAGTCATTCTGCATAATTTCATATTCATTTACTGTTTTTTTTTTTACACAATTGCCTTTAATAGTCTTTCTTATTCCAACTCTCTAGGCGGTTTGACGTACGAGTTTTTTTGGTACTATGACTAAATAAATGCATTTTTTTTAATCCTTAATAAGTGTGAAAGAACCTTAAACAACCTACATTATGAAAAGAAGATAGTAAAAAGCTATTAACTAGAAGCACGAGGAACAAAAGTACTTACCTCATAGCACCAACAACGAGCAACATTACGTATTGTGTAGCCACCTCCCCCAACTAACAGTAATGGGACATTAAATGATCTCATATATTTAACACATTCTGCATGGCCTTTGATGGACAGATTAAAGCAGCCCAGCCTATCTCCAGACAAGGAATCAGCACCACATTGCAAGACCACTGCACCTGGCCTGAAGAACTCCATGACCTTGCCCATTATTGGCTTAAATAAGTACTGATAGCTTTCATCGTCAATTCCATCATCTAGCGGGACATTAAGAGAGTAGTATTTCCCCTTGCCAAGCCCAACATCTCTGATATCTCCTGTACCAGGAAAATAATCCCCAAATTTATGGAATGAAACAGTCATGACCCTGTCTGTGGTATAAAAAGCCTCCTCAACACCATCACCATGGTGAATATCAATATCTACATATAAAACACGCTACAACAAACACAACAAGATAAATTAGGTGAGTTTAATTTGAATGGAAGTTAAGAGATACCCATGAGCCAACAAGAAGAATCAATCATCATCCCACTAAATTCACAAATAAGATGTAAGTTATTCTTAAACCACATCCACTATATGCATGGAAAAATGTGTTCAGAAGGCCCAATTAATGTGGCACAATATAAAATTAGGAACTGCCACATAGAAAGTTACCAGCTAATTAATGCAAATGATTAAGGCGTCAAGGAATGTAGTCTAGTTTTCAGATATTAAATCTATGCAGTTGTCACTAGCAGCAGCCACAACATTTAAGAAGCTAGCATGGCTGTCCTACAGAGTAAAAAGATCAACTTCCCTAAGGATAGGATTGTACTTATTAGGAAACAAGGTTGTCCATAATTACTTGTACATGAATTTCAACAAAATAGACAATCAATTTTCTATGGATTTTGACAACATCCAATTTGACTTTTCCGATCAAGGAATTTGGATCCATTATACCGGTCTCCATACAAACGCCTTTTTTTTGTGATAGAGTACTCCAAAAATTAAAGCAACAGATGAGGTAGAAATACAACAGCAACTAACCTCGTGTGTCTTGAGAAGTTCCAGAATTGCCAGCACAATATCATTCACATAGCAGAAACCAGAAGCCTCACATTTCTTTGCATGGTGCAATCCACCAGCCCAATTTATGGCAATATCACAATGACCATAATTTAACTTCACTGCTCCACCCACAGAGCCTCCTGCATATGTTTGACAGAAGGAGTAGAGACCATCGAAAACTGGGCAGTCTTCGCCAACATTAAATCTCTTCAGTTGCCTCAGCTGATCTTGTTGACTTTCTGGGGTTATGCTACGCAAAAATGCAACATAATCATCAGCATGGAACCGGCAAAGATCTTTATCTCTAGCAGGATGCTGCTTAAGCACATGCATGTTCTGCAATAATCCATAATGAGCAAGAAGAGCATGGGTCATTCGAATCCTATGGGGCTTCATTGGGTGACCTTGCCCATAGTAGTAATTTCCTATCTCTGGGTCATAAAAATAGCTCACTTTCCTCTTTACCCCATCTGAACCAGATGGTAAGGAATTACCTCCTGTATCCATTTCTCACTGTGCAAGTTGAATAAACAATTAATGCCTATACAAAGATAAAAAGAGACTCTTAAGCTCTTAAACTATTATGATTTAAGATAATATCATGCATTTGAAAAGGTATTGCAATGCCTAACATGCTATTAGAAGAAACAGATATATTTCACAGGTTAAGAACTCTGCAAAAAAATAGGAAAAAAGACAATAAAAACACAAAACATTCTATTACTATCAGAAGAAAAAATATTATCCAAATTGTAAGACATGGAAGCACAAAAGTCTTATTTTGAACAAGAATTAATGGGACAATTAATTTACAACCAAATGATTATGAGGGCACTCTTGTTTTAAGCTAGTCAGCCAATAAAGTAATATACTCCTCCTCTATCTGTCATAACTGGAAACTGATAGAAGAAAAACCAAACAAAACTTGGAAAAAAGTCTTTCCCTAAACTTAGCTTAAGAGGAAACAATCAAGGAAAAACTCACGCAGCAACCTCAAATCTCAAGTGTACTTTCTATTCTCAAAACTAAAACAAATTTTCACCCTTAAAAACTATCCAAGTTTGCAAATTGACTGTAAATTTAAGATGTAATTCATAATTTGAAGTTTCCTCCTTTAGAAGAATTATTTCACTATCCTTCTGCATATTGACAATGGAAAAAGTAGAAACAAACTGAACCCAACCCCGCCCACCCCAACAAAAGAAAAAAAGGGGGGTTAAGCGAACTCGATTAGGAGAACTCAGAATTCACGAAAATCCAATTACTATTAAAAATCAAGACTTGATTTTTCAACACTCTTCGACTAAGATCAAGAACCAACATTTAATTTTCCCTGAATCCCAAGGAACCCATAAATCTATCAGCAATCAAGACAGATATGTCAACCAAAAAGATTAGAGAAGGATATAATTGTTATGCCTTGTATCTGGGATTCTTACGGTACGAACTAATGGAGATGCTACTTGCAAAAAAGAGAAAAAATGGGGAGGGTAGCAAGAAACAATCTAATGACGAATGTTGCACATAGAACCAAAAAGGTCTCAAACTCAGTTCTTAAGCAAAAATGCAGAAGCTTCGAAGAAAAATTAAGACATCGGTGCAGTTCATAAGACTGATTTCATTAAATTTACTTCTCCTGGTAGATAGTAAGCAAAATCCAAAAGAATGGAATGAGAAAGTGGAGAATCGAGGCTAGCGTCAAATTTGGAACTAAAATTTGCATTTGAAACATGTAACCTATAAAGAAATACGAGAAATTTCAGATAAGGATTACCAAGTTCAAATGCGATTCTGATTCAAATCCACTTCTTGATTTCAATTTTATTGTGTCACAGGAGGCTGCGTTTCAGTTCCATGGTGATGATTTTGCACAAAGAGAAAAACAATTGAGTGGAGTGCGAGGTTCTTTTGGCCTTTATAATGGAGGATTCGACTGTGGTGGAAACTTGTGCCCGGTCCGAATAACGTAAAGCTGTAAAAGACGGCTACCCGTGGCTGGCCCTCAATCCATATTTTTAAGGGCCGAGCAAACAAAATTACAACTCAAATTTCTGTGAAAGGGTCATTTCTGACCATCTCTAAAAGTATCATTTGGATCCCCATTTCAAATTTTGGCAATATTTATAATTTTTTTAAAAAATATTTCAAAATATTTTGTTGAATAACTATACATATAAAAAGGATGCGTTATACAAAATAATCCATAAATTTATAAATAAAAGGAATTTTAATTTTAATCACATATATTTTTAGTTATAAATAAATAAGTTATTATTTTTAAGTGTATAAATTATTAATTTTAAGCATAAATTGTTTAATCATGAAGGGAGTTAGATAGAAATGAATAACGTATTTATGTAAAATAATATGATAAAGTGAACTTATTTTTATTAAAATTAAAAGGATATGTTTTTCTTTTTTTCTTTTAACTTATCCAAAAGGGCACATTTCTCACAATTTTCAATTTTTTTTCTTAGCCTATCCTTTAGTTTTAATAATAACAGCGTTTGATTCATTGAGGTAGGAAATGTTAATTATAGTCTTAATTTTATTTATTTATTTATTACTAGAGCATCTAGACTTGGCCCAGTGGAATGCCTAGGGTCAAACTAATAACTTATTTTAAGTATTAACCAGATGTTTACCACTTACCCAAAATCACCTTTAGTTACAAAATATTTGTACAAGGAATTAGAGAAGATACTACGATTCTAATATATATATATAACTATATATGTATATTTATATATGAATATGTCAATTATTATTGTGGTTAATGTAAATTATGTAAAATTACAAATAATATTTTGTTATGTTTATTATTAGTTTGTATTTTTGAAATGTTACACTAATTATTTAGATAGATATATTGTATATTGTATGTGTGTTTATATAATTAAATTAAAAATAACATAATAGAACAAACTTAAGTTGTTTATTCATTTATTTCGATCCATCCTAAAAATATTATGATTGATCTATCTCACCTTTTAAATTTCTTGTGATTAGAATTGTTTCGATTTTGACTTGATATACTCAAGTTTTTCAAAATTTATAATTAAAATTTTTTTTATCCCAATAAAAAATTTGCAGAAAACATTTTTTAATACCATCAAAAGCTATATGGAGTAAACTATAAAGCATATTCTGTGAAGTATTTATTTATAGGACACAAAATAATACAATTGAAAAAATTATTTTAAGTTTAACAATATCACCTTTTTTTTTTTTTACATAAAAATTCGTAAATAAAAGTGCTAAATAGGTAAACACAAACCATTGCCCTTCATCCCTCTTAACTTGGACTTCTTCCTCCCGCCACCCGAGCCCCGTTCCTGCTGTCAGTTTCCTACCGTCCTCTCCGCTTTGTTTACATACACAGATAGGAAATTTGGGTTATTCTTGGTTCTATATCAAAACTTCAAACTTTTGGATTGAAAAACTCTAGTTTGGGAGAAGTATGAGTGCTGACAGTACATTGTTATCCATGTCCCGTGTAGAAGAGGAAGCAGTGGGAGTGAACGAAGTTGAAGAGGAGGAAGAAGTGTCATGGTCTTCAGATTCCGAAATTGCAGATGCTTTAGATTATTTGGACTCGAAGGATGATGATGAAGTGATTGATGGAGCTTTTACACCTCAAACTCGGCGCCCAAATGCTCATGGAGGGCTTCACTCTCGCCCTAATGCCTCTTCTCTTCAGCCTCTTTCAAATAGGAACCAGAAGTTTACTGATCGTATAAGAGCTTCACCATTGGAGGTACTTATTTGGGTTTTTAAAGTAATTTTCTGAATATCTTCATTAGTAATATTTGTTCCTTACTTTTTGTGCAAAGGAATCAGTTTTCTGCATCATCTCTGTAGAATTTTTTGCTATTGTGAGTGAATTTTAAATTCTTATGGTTGTGAATGATTTCAACTGATCAATAAGTAAGTAAAAGAAATGACAACCTTGATATGCAAATAGGATTGCTTCGAATTACATTTAGTAATAGAATGAGCATAGAAATCTTTCTTATTTCTCTTGGCCTATAAATAAAGACTAGAGCTTTGGAATATACTCAACCTTGTTGTCCGATAAGCAAAAGGATTCCTAAAAGATTTTCTCCTTTTATAGCTTCAAATTTAGTCTTGATATTTGATGTCAATGTATCTTTGAATGATTCTTTTGGATTATAAATTGGATCATGTGGCTTCCCTTGATGGAATACTTTTGCTCGATTGAAGGATGAAATTTTTTTTATTCAATAATGTCATATTGTCATTGTTTTGATTCATAACTCAAGTACTCATTCTTATACATGTTCCTTTCTTCTTTGTCTGATATCTTAAGAAACAATTCTATGCTGTTCTTTAACACGTGACATTGAAAATTACGTTGGTCTTAGTATTTTGTTGGCTTGACCTCTCTCTGAATGATCTGATCCTTCTTGTCTCTGTTTGGTTTATTGGGTTCTAATAGTGTGTCACAGGTGTATGAATCTGAAGGAGCGCTGAACGTTGGCTAATCTGATTCTTTTTTTCTTTGAATAAATTTGGCTTCTGATAGTGTGTTGATGATGTAGGAGTGGGAAGGAAGGTTGAATGTTGGCATGTCAAACTCTGTAACAACTGCAATTCGTGAAAGTGTCCGTGACATGGCTATTGGCAAAACAAAAACCACGGAAAAGGCAGACCGTGCAACTGTGGAACAGGTGGATAGAAAATATGAATTCATTAAAGTTTATAGACTTGACTGTTTGAGGCCTTAGAATTGCGGCCTTAGTTTCTTTGATCAGGAAATTTGAAGTAAGAAGTGGACTTCATCTTCTTCTTTTTCTTATTACTATTATTAAGGAAGGTTGAAGAAGAAGTGTTCTTATTGTTATATATGATTTATTATTGGGTGAAACCATTTGCCATGTCTTCTTCTTTAACTTCCGCTGTATTTAGTAGTCATAAAATGGTTAGAATGTTAATGTCCCCTTTTTTATATGCCAGAGGTTGCATGGTGCTGGGAGAAAATTTGTTCCTTTTTTTTTTTTGTTTCTCGAGTCATTTTGAAATAACTTGGTTTCCTACATGTTAATTAACCAAAAAAGAAAAACTTAGAATATTTGGTCATATTTTCCCCACTTTAGATGCAATGAGCTTTTGTATCTATTGCATTATAATCTTGGTTCTATCTGAGTAGGTGAACTGGGTGAGCTTTGAATTCTCCAAAGTGTGATTTCATGTAATTTCATATGATAATGAATCATTATTGGTTAAATTAACTTGCTATTTTATACAATCAACTTATCTTTATTTTGATTAGTAATCCTACTGCTGTTTTCAGCTTGCTAGTTGAATTTTGAATGCTTTCCTCATATTTTCAGGCAATTGACCCAAGAACTCGTATGGTCCTATTCAAGATGCTGAATCGGGGTGTATTTAGTGATATTAATGGCTGCATTTCTACTGGAAAAGAAGTATGCAATCCGCTGTCCTACTCAGAAAGTTATCTTTGTTTGCAAATTGTATTTGAGCAATTTCTGGAGAATTCAAATTTTAGCTTGATCGTTTCTTAAGCATGTTATTGTTTCTTTGATTCTTCATTTGTACAGGCCAATGTCTATCATGCTACAAAATCTGATGGCCAAGAGCTTGCAATCAAAGTTTACAAAACTTCTGTTCTGGTTTTTAAGTATGTGCACTAATCTTTTCTTTTCTTTTCTTGTTTTTTTTTTTGAATGACTTGTTAAACTCTCATGATTATGTATGGGGCTCAGTTATTTTCTCTTTAGAATTTTTGCATCTTCCCTCCCATTGTCTCATGAAATCTTTTCTGCTTCATTTCTGGATGGACATATTCGTCTTTCTTACCTAGCATTTGGTAGCATTTGAAATGGTAATAGAATAATGTTTGTGTTATTACGTTAGAACAAATATGTAATTGAGCTATGGCAGTACTTGAAGATGACTACTCATTCGTGCAGTGAACTCTTACCTGAAAACATTTTGACGTGTCTTTCTAGCTGTTTCAAGTTTATGATACGGGTTATGCTGTTACTCTTTTTTGCTCATTTGTCTGTTCTTTCAGAAACCTGTGATGAATAGTTCTTTGTATTCTTGCATTTTAATGATAGGGATAGAGACTCTTGAAAGTTAATCTTCTGTCCATTATTTACCTATGACAAAAATGTTTATATTGCTATCTACACCAACAGGGATAGAGACCGATATGTACAAGGGGACTACCGTTTCAGATATGGTTACTGCAAACACAACCCCAGAAAAATGGTCAAGACATGGGCTGAGAAAGAAATGAGGAATCTTATGAGGTATTCTTGAATTTCCTTTCTTATTGTTATGAATTCCAAGCTTTGGTTTAATGTAAATCTTTTAGCTGCTGCATTGTGAATTTCTCTTATTATCACCTAGCGTGACACCCTGCCCGATGTGCGGCTTGTGCATTGTCCCAAGTGTAATTTGAAGCCATAGAATATCGATGTGATTTATTATTATATGATGTCAAGTTGATTCAAACAAAATATTAAAATGATCAAAGATGACAAAAATTTTGTTGAGTTAAAAATGTGTAATCACAATATCATATTATGTTGAAGGTTTAGGTGTTTGTAATTTGATATCTTTACAAATTACAAATTTTTAACAAAATTTTAATAGAAGGTCCAATATGTTGATTTGCCAAAATCTTAAAACTTCTTTTTTGAACCACTTTTAAAAGTTAAATTTTTTTATCTCTATCCAAGTACACCTATTGACATTATGGCAAAGATGATTCAATTATGGTCTATGATCAGTATGCTCTAATGTGTGCCTTTTCTTAGGAGATACTGATTTCTATTTAAACCACTTCTTATGGGATGCCCTGATGCTAATGGTTTTCTGTCTTAAAGCAGAAATTATGACATTCTTGTACATGTTTGAATGTGATCTTTATTGTTACAGGGTACACTTTAGGAAGTTATGCAGGCTTCTGAAATTTATTTTTCTTATAAAATTTTCATGATGAAATGCTTCTGCTCTCATTGTTGTTTTCTGATAACTCATTTCACGATATGCAGACTTAAGGCAGCTGGAATAAGGTGTCCAACTCCACTTCTTTTGAGGCTACATGTTTTAGTTATGGAATTCATAGGTATTGTACTTTGTTTCTGTCAATAAGACTGAAGTACCATTTAATTTGTTTTTCTTAGCATAACTTGGAAAGATAGATCTTGATGGAGTGATGAGTATTATTCAACTATCCAAGTGCACATTGATTTCATGCCACTTTCTTCAAGAATTCGTACTTTCAAGAAACTGTTCACATGGAAAAGCGCAAGGAAATTTCTAGTAGTAATTTTTTCTAGTCAGAGAATCAAGAAAAGACAAGGTTCATAACTATTATAAACCTACTGTTTCTAGTGACTTGTATTCATCTATCTGGTGCCTTAGCTTATGGAACACTTGATATTTTCTTGTAAATGGTATGATTGACATTCAACCATTCATGGTAGCCTTAAGAGGAGTAGAAAGAACTCTTACAATCAACGTTTACCAATATATGAAAGTCAAATCAGTGTTGTTAAATGGGGGTTTTCATCGCAGTGGCAGTGGCGAATAGATATTTAATAATTTATTGTACTTGAAACTGTCATAAATATATCTATTGTGATTTTATATGAATTATGTTATGATGATAATGTTTATTTTATTCTATTTTAAATGTATATTTTTTTTATTGGCTGCCATTTCCACCATCCACTATCAAAATCTCTGCGTCAGTTTTAACAGAGAAATTGACCTTGAATTAAATCCAGAAGAGGAAAGAGATTTGCATAGCTATATTATTACTATTCAGACCAGAGAAGTCAAGCCATGCACTTTCTCTTTGCTGTTTTAGCACTGCTATGGTTGAAATAATCTAAAGATCTGAGCTCTAGCTATTCTTTAGCTTGGCAAGATATGCTAAAGACAGAATTGAAATTGATGCACTTGTCCCATATCTTGCAATTTCAGAAGTTCATAGCAAGGCGTAGTCCTTTCGAAAAGTTTTATTGAAACATTTACACTTGAAAATCTTCTCATGTGTTGTTTATTTGTATTCACAGGAAAGGGTGGATGGGCTGCACCACGTCTCAAGGATGCTTCTTTATCTGTGGACAAGTTACGTGAAGGTTATGTGGAGGTACTAATGTTCTTTATAGCAATAACACAGTTCATGATTTTTGTCAGACACTTTTGATGTGGTCTTTTTATTGACACTGTTATATGTTAGTAGGTGAACCTTAGGGCAAGTCACACCTCTTAAGCTCCTGCTAAAGAAAATAAACTCATGCGAAGATTCTTTTGAACTCCAGGGTGGAAAGTTTGGTGCATAAGGTTGGGTTAAATTAATTCTGGATAAAACTGAAAGTTTTTAAACTCTCTAAAATAAAGACTGAAATCCATCATATTTTTCAGATGGTTGCAGTATGTTTTAACATAGACTTATTATTGGCTCGAGCACATGGGAGTCTTTTTTTCTGACCATAAACAACTGAAACATCTAATAGGTGTATTCAGTACTGTTTGTTTGAGCTGTTGAGGAATGAGGATCTCAATACTATTCAAATTGAAAATTTTGCTTATGTTAAAGTGAAGACACACCATGCTGTATGTGAACTTATTGTTAATGACTCCTAAAATAATAGCACACTTAGAAGTGGATTTATCTTAAAAGTGATCCTCCTCATCATAGGTTTTCTTCTTCCCCTCCAGTTTGTCCTTTCTATATGGAGAAAAAATGATGAAGTTTTCTTTGATGCTAAACTTGACTGTTCAAACAGATGATTATGGCAATGCGCACTTTGTATCAGAAATGTAAGCTAGTACACGGAGACCTCAGTGAATATAATATACTTTACTTCGAGGTAGGCCTATACTTCATACTAAAATTTTGATCATTTTTCCAAAAACAAAAAGGGTCTTAGAAAATTTTTTTTCACAGGGCCACTTGTATGTCATTGATGTCTCTCAAGCTGTCGATCTTGATCATCCCCATGCACTTGATTTCCTTAGAGAGGATTGTGTTCACGTTTCTGTAAGGCTTTCTCGTATAGCTATGGATCTTACTCAGTTCAGTGGAATAGGCTCTTGAATCATGAGAGTAATTGTAGAATGCTCTTGATGCAGGATTTCTTTAAAAAACATGGTGTAGCTGTTATGACGATAAGAGAATTGTTTGATTTTATCGTGGATCCTTCTATTAATGATTATTCAGTGGACAGTTATTTGGAGGAGGTACGAGATATCACTGATAGTTGATTTTTAATCTTTATGTCATTCGAACCTAAAGTGATAGTTCCCATCAGGTGAAACAAAAAATTTTGGACAGAGGTAACGTGATCTCTGCTGAGGAAGAAATTGCAGATTCTGTATTTATGCAGGTATTTACATCACCTTTTCTTTACCATTATGCATTTGTCTCAAGAAAGGAATTTCAGTTTTTCTGGTTCTAGAATAACTGACTTCATGATTGATCATCTTAGACCAGAGCTCATGTCCTCCCTCCCTTACTCTATCTCATCTTTGCAGAAACACACAAAACATTCTACTGGTCTTCGCTTTAGATTTTTCTTAATAGGATAATTTGTTTAGTACAAGTCCTGAAACGTAATTGCATTCATTTATTTATATATTCAGTCGTACATTCCAAAAACACTTGACCATGTGAGAAATGCTGAGGAAGATGTGCAACGGATCACCAGTGGCAGGGATACTGGAGATATGTATTATCAGACCATTACTGGCCTCAAGGAGGCTCTTTCTATCTCTAATGCTTCTGTATCGGAAAAACAACCACAGGAGAAGGTTGGAGAAGGTGCAGAAGAGTCCTCTTCTTCTGGCAATTATCCTGATCTGGACAACGGTAGACAAGCAACTGGCAGTGATGAAGATGAAAGTGATTCAACAGACTCAGAAGAGCAAAGTTTGTCATCTGAAAATGAACAGCCATTATCATCTATTGATCGAAAAGCAGCTCGAAAAGAGAACAAGAAAAAGGTCAAAGAAGAGAAGAGGGAAGCTCGCAAACATAAAGTTCCAAAGGCTGTAAAGAAGAAGAAGAAGAAGTTGGCGAAGGCCAAGAAGTACAGATAGAGAGATGGTCAGTAATTTTATTCATTTTGGAAACTATTTTTATTTACTTGATGATAGCTTTTATGAAACTTGAACACAGATAAAGGGTGAGAGAAATCACTGACCCATTGAATCTGTCGAAGAGCAGAGCAGTAAGGAAGAGAAGCTTTGATTTTCAATCTTCATTTGAAGAAGAGAATTGATAAAAGAAGCTTGTGGTGTCATCTTTTCAATGGTCTGGACTAAATTTTTGCTCTTTTCATTCAATCTTTGTTCTTAATATGTGTGATTGATTTAAGACATTTAGCCCTGATTAGATGTGATTTTTTTCCTTTTTGATCTAAAAAGAGCACTTAACTGTCTTTAAAAAGTATATTTACATGAAAAAAAGGGTGTTTGCTTAGCCCTTTTAAAGAATAAAATCTTAATTTAGGGGAAAAAAAATTAAAATTTAGCTTTTTTTTTAAGCTGAACTTTCCATTTATCTATTCAAATCAATCATTTAAATTTTTCTCTTTTGGTATTTTTTTTTTTTGGTGGGGTTTTTCTTTTATTTCTATTTCTGTTCTCTTTTATTCTCCTTTATTATTATTTTTTTGGTTCCCTTTTCTTAAATATAC
>JAOXNR010000029.1:13558962-13575845 GCA_028571225.1 Parsonsia alboflavescens
ATAAAACTAAACCCTAAAAGTATAAACTAAACCCTAGGGGCACTTGATTAAATTTTAATAAATTGTTTTTAAAAAAAATGTAAACCGTTAAATTTGACCGTTAGTCGACTAACTATTGCACTCATTAGTGTGCACGGTCAAGCACATATTAACATTTCTGTATATATATATATATATATATATATATATTTATATAAATGTTAATGTATGCTTAACCGTGCATACTAATGAGTGTAGTAGTTAGTTAACTAACTGTCAAACTTAACGATTTCTTTTTTTTTAAAAAACAATTAATTAAAATTTAATGAAGTACCCCTAGGGTTTAGTTTATCCTTTTAGAATTTAGTTTATCATTAGTTAACCGTTAATTGACTAACTACTGCACTTGTTAGTGTGCTTGGTCAAGCACACACTAACATTACTCTATATATATATATATATAGTTCTAAAATAATTATTACAAATGGAAGTGCATATGATTTAAGGGTGATTTTTCTTTCAAAATGAAAGTTAAGATATTTTTAATATTTTTTAAAAAATATTTCACTTTTGATTGAGCAAAATAAAGTCAAACATTAGCCTAAATTTTAAATTTTCTATCATATACTTGTATGTCATTTCACGTTACATTAATAAAAAAATTAATAAAAATCTAACATGTGACCTTTAATTATTATTTTTATATATATTTTATACATAAAACTTTAAAAGATAAACTAAATGTTAGGTGGTATTTAATTTTTTAGAGATATATGTGTTAAATTATTACTAGTGTAAAATAGAAGATCTGTGGAACTAATTTTTATTTCTATTTTAAATCAATTGAAAATATATGATTCATTTATATATTAGTTAAAATTTTACAAAGAAGTTAATGTTGACATATTTAAAACGAGTGAGATTAATTTCTTCCAATAAAATTTATCAGAGTTAAAATGGAACTTAAAATTCCATCCTGATTTGGGAAGTATTTGGATGATTCATATTTAGGTTAAAGGTTATTGTACAATTTAATCCTCAAACTTTATCTTCTTGAAAGTTTTGATCCTTGAAATTTTTTTTACCTTTATCATTCTTAAAGTTGACTTCAAAATATTGTGATTTTTTTGAAGGATCCAATCAAAATAACAAAAATATCCAATCGTAAATTAATTGGGATGATAAAGAAAAAAGAATGAAGAACTAAAACTTTCTAATGGATAAAATTTGAGAACTGAATTATCCAATAAAGCTTTAGGTTAATTTCGGTAAAGATTAAACCATCTTGAACTTTCTCTCTCAACCTACTTTCCCCTTTTATCTTTCAATTATGTCTGCGTCTCCCTTGACGTTTTCGGTGGCCCTAAGTGGGTGCAACTTTTTAAACTAATGATTTCTCAAATATTACTAAAAAGGGCACATTTACTATTTATGTTTTTATTTCAGAAAAAGACTAATTTATCCTCGGGAAAAAAACCCATCCTCTTTATTTTTTCAACAATATTGGAAAAAATATATTAGAAGAAGTCAAAAATACAAATTATGTATTAAAAATAAAAGTTTAATCTTAAAAAATCTAAGAAAAACCAACCCCTCCCCTGAAGAAGTCAGTCATAGTTACCTGTGTTTAATTACTAATGTTACTGTTATAAAGAAGAAGAGTTGAGATATCTGGACCCTCTACAAAAATCAATTAATAAAGATATCCTCAATTGATACTGAAACCTTATATTTTCATGATATCGGGAGAATAGACAGAAGACCCTGTACTTATACTACAGATTTGGATATCTTTATCTTAAAATTTAAAATATTTGGAATTCAATATTCACTCTGCAAAAATAAAATTGATTTTAAATTTAACACTTGACTAACCATCTTTAATACAATAAGGATTTATATTTATGGGCTCCAAGGTCCTTCCACCATTACTGAGATCCTGAATCTTCTAATACATTTTTACATGACACCTTTTAGTTACCTTAGTGATAAAAATCTTGATATTATGTACGTAACTGTATTAGAAAAGCAGGAGTTCATTAATGAGGTATTTAGAACTTCTATTATAATTTGTTTTTATTATATTTTTGAGTATATCAATAAAAAATTTTAAATTTATAATCATTAATGAGAATAAAAAGTGCATAATAAATGATGGTTTTGATTTGATCTTTATAGAGAGAAAGAGAAAGAGAAAGAGAAAGAGAGAGAGAGAGAATAATGTCTTTAAATAAAAAGGGTATGCATTTTGATAAATAAAATGTCATTCATTAACTTCTCTAGACATTACAAAAATTTCATGAACACTTCAGAAAGCAGAAAGGGGCACGATTACATATCTAAAATATATATTGTCAGAATAAAATAAGAAGAATAATAATAACACTGACACTTGGGGCAGCTGGCAAATCTGTTCCCCCAATATCTCTTCTACAATCTGCCTGTGTGAAAAGCTTAATACATTTACTGATTTCACAAGGCAAGAAATAAATTTTGGAAGTTCTGGATCATAACTTCTCTGTAGCAGTTAATGAGTGACAGCCCAGCCAACCAATTCCGTGCATTCATCATCATTGTGCACTTCAGAATCTCGCTTTCTCTCTCTCTAAATCCCTACTTCTCGGCCGGATCAGATCATGGATTTGGACTATTGTCTCTTCTCTTCTGAGCATCAATTAATGAACCACAAGCGAGGGTTTTGGCTGCAGGAACTCTAAGACAACTCAATCCACCTCCGGGAATTGCAGAGCACTCAGGCTCCGGTCTCTGCATTTCCACACCGGGTATACAATTCAAAGAGAAATCAAACCCAATGTCCAGTTTTGAGCAATCTTGATTGAACCCAGAAAGGAAATTGTAAGCTACGGTCAAGTTTACCAGGCTTTTCCATGAACAGACCAAATCTGGTAATGTACCAGACAGTTTGTTATGTCCAATATTCAGAACTTCGATATTGGATAAGCAAGAAATTGAGTCAGGCAAATGGCCCATCAATGAATTGTAACTTACATCCAGAACTTGTAAATCTGTCCACATCCCAATTCCTTCAGGAACGCAACCCGTTAGCTGGTTGTTGAGGAACAGGATCTCCTTTACTCCAGAGTACCCAAAACTAAACGGGATGTCCCCACTGAATTTGTTGTTGGCTAAATTGATCACGGATGCCGGAGAATTGCCTAAATTCTGAGGAATATTGCCGTAAAACTGATTGTCGTTAAGAAAGATTGCGTCCATTCTCTTGTCGAAGAGTTCTTCCGGAATGGGACCAGAGAAACTGTTAAATCTGAGGTCTAAGTAAACAAGGTTGGGAATGAGGAGAACTGCAGTGGGAAATGGACCAGAAAAGTAGTTGTTACTGAGGTCTAACTCTGATAGAGATGAGAGATCCCTCACTGTATCAGGGACTGTGCCTGTGAACCTGTTGCTATTGAGGTGAAGAAGACACAAATCTGTGAGAAGAGCAATTTCTTTGATAATGGTCCCTTGAAGATTTGCATGATTAAGATCTACCCCTGTAACAACTCTCCCACTTGGATTACCCATCGTATCCTGTGAATCTGAGCAAAACACTCCTCTATAAACACACACATTTGGACCGATCCAATTTCCCAGAACCCCCTTTGGGTCATCTGTAATTGCAGCCTTCCATGATTGGAGAGCAGTGTAAGCCCGGTTCAGCTTTGAAACTGGAGGCCCAGAAGACACCGGAGTACTCCCCCCGCCACCAATCCAAACACCACCACCACCACCACCCATCCCAACACCAACACCAACACCAACACTAACACCTACTCCAACAGTCAATGTAGCTTCAATGGCAACCATAAGGAGTAGTAGCAAAGCAGTACCAGTAAGAAGAAGCAAGACTTTCCCCATTCTTGAAATGAACAGTCAGATTTTTCCTTTATGATAACTTTCTTGTGATGGGTTGTGCAAATGTGGTTGCAACATTGATGTGAGAAGTTTGGTGGGGTTAATCTTTCTTTGAGTGGCAATTATATATAGCTATATATGTAAAAGATAAGTACGAGCCTATTCAGTATTTCCTACTCATTTGGGACCTCCTGGCTTTACCATTCTTGTTAAAAAAGAAAGCCTTTTTTCTTTTATTTCTCGTACTGGCATGAATTTAGTCAACACAGAACTATGCTTGACGGTGAAAACTGAAAACTAAACGGACTTCTTTTTAGAACACAAATTTTGCTTTGCTTAAAGGTGAAACTTCTCTGCAGCCTTTCTCACTCCCATTCGTAGTAGTACTTCCGAAGCTTAATTAGAGGAAGGACAAAATGATCTCAATGATATGAATACAAGCTTTCCCATGAATTGCAATATGGCATCCCATAAAGGTTAAAATATGGGGGGAAAAAAAAAAAATTGAGAATGCAAGGAAATTTTCTAGAATTATTGACATTTTTAATCCATGAACTATTTTATTTTATCGTCTATGATCATCCATAAATTTTAATATGATAATTTTGGTTCATATAATTTTATTTTATCTTTTTTGTTGTCAAACTTTTCTTTTTTTTGGCAAGTTTGGTCAATTTTCACCAAAAGCATATGACCCTTTAGTGTGGAGGGAAAAAAAACTTGAAATACCAAAAATACCCTTGCTATTCTTTCTAAAAAATAGTTTAAAATATGCTTTTGGTAAAAATGACCAAATTTGCCAAAAAAAAATCTTTTGATGATAAAAAAAAACAAAATAAAACAATATAAACCAAAATTATTATATTAAAATTTACGGATGACCAAAAACAACTAAAAAAAAACATAATAGACTATAGTTAGAAAACCAAAATAACTCATGGATCATAGACAATATTTATTATAGAATGGTTAGATCATGTAAGAGCAATCTTTATAAAAATGGTTGAACCCCAATCCAAGAATACACATGCTTTCATCCCTAAATGATGTAAAGGAAGTAAATTGTCTATCACTATATTATACCAATCCACTTTAAATTTATCCTCTAACTATACTCTTGGGAGCCGAAAGACGTGTGACACGGCCCTATTGTGTAATATGGTTTATGCCCCTGGGAAATGACACGGTTCTCTATACGTAATATGGTTTAGTTTTTAATTTCCATATTAAATCACACCTTTGTACAAATACGAAACTAAAACTATATAAACTTTCATAAAGTGATTGAGCTATGTGCCCGGGCAAATTTGACTTATTATGCAGACAAACTTAATTGTTGGAGAGGGGTCGAACTTAAGATTTGCATTACATTACACAGACGTCACTCCCCAACCATCAAATCACATATTAAGGTGCAATTTATATACCCATTATTGGAATGGCAACGAGCAAATATCGTGAGATGGGATTAAATGTCAATTTGATCACTAAATTTTTTTTTTTCAATTTAACAACAAAACTTCCAATTGAATTGACTTAATCATTTTATTTTGTAGGAATGGTCAATTTGATAACTCAACTTCTAATTGAGTCAATTTAACCATTTTATTTTATGAAAATGGTCAATTTGATCATTACACGGACGTTCAGACAAGTTTGGCTTCCACGCATCACTTTTAAAGATGAAATATGTTTTAAATTATAATTTGACATCCAACAAGGAAAAAATTAAATGATATGAAAAAAGCAAAAGAAAAGAAAATATAGGAAAATAATGAGATGTTAGATTTAATCATATAAAACATAATTGCCCATTTATTTAATTTGATGGTCAAATTGATCATTTTTTAAAAGTAAAATGACTAAATTAACTCAATTAGAAGTTTCAGTGATCAAAATTGATCATTCCCACAAAATAAAATAGTTGAATTGATTAAATTACAAGTTTAGTGATTAAATCAATTCACGTGAGATGTCAAGTCTTCGTGCTTGAATGATTTAGAAGAAAAAACAAAAGGACAGGTGATGAAAATGATTCAACGGAGAAAAACGCAAGGAAGGAAGGCGTGCAAATTGGGGCCGCGAATGAAAGTGAATTGAAGGGCTGTCAACCACAACCGGAGACATTTGCATTTCATTACTGCCATCAAATGAGAAAAATTCTAACGCCAACTATTCCAACTGCCACAATATATTGCCACCCAGCGAAGGGGTAATGCATTATAGTTAATGGCCAATTCTGTGGACCAAAAAATAATTATGTTCCATACTTCAATTCTGGGGATATTTGGTAAATGAATTTATTTTTCTTAATTAAAGATGGCTGCCGAAACTAAGGTTGGTGAATACTGTAATTGCTATTCACTTATGGTAATTTTTCCCTTTTAATGTTACTAATAATGAATTAGGATCACTAATCCTGGTGACATATTTTTGTATGAATTGCTTAGTATGTAAGGTTATGGATTACAAATTAATGATGCAACCTGATATTAATCTTCAAAGTGAGACTAGAGGAAAATAGATTTCCCAATAATGTGATCACCATATGTGTTAATTAATCATCCAAGTACTTATTTCGTTACTAAATATAAGTTACCAGACATCATTTTATAAAAATTAATATAACTTTTTCACCCGTTAAAATATCCTTTAATAACCCTTTAAAAAATCTGATCACCATTTCACTATATTTCATTAAAAGGATAATATAGAAAAAACACCTTCAGATATATGATTAGCTAAGAATAATAATTTATAATTAATAATAAGAGATGATTTATATTTAGTGATGGAGGGAATTATTAAGATAAAAGTAGTTTGAATGAGAATACATGGGAACGTGAGTGAGACTTAGCCGTATAAGTATAATAGGAAATATTATGTCGTGAATTATTAAAGATTTTAAAAATAATTTAGTTTAATAGTCAGAATAGTTTATGTTAATAGTTTTTTTTTAAAAAAAATTCGATATAACTATATTTTAAAAAATAATTTTTTATAGAAGATTTTTTTTCTTAAAAGACACTTGACTAAAAACTATTTTCATTTTTAATGTTATAGACAGTACAGACTTGGTGACTACTAAGTGCACTCTATATACATATTTATATACTAAATTAATCGGGTTATTTGACTCCAACAACAATTTTTCCGTGGATATGGATCCCAGCAGAGTTGAGTCCATCCCAGCGACAGCCCAATCAATGAGTTCCATTTTTAGAGTATTATTGCTACAGTGTTTTTTCACCTTTTCTGTTAGAGAGAGAACCTAGGTAAAAGAAGTCGAGATTTATAAAATATTGAATATGCATGGTCGGGTGATTAATCGATTTACATGTGTTAGATCCTTTGCATGATAAGTTTACCTTAACCATAGTTCATGGGGTCTGGCCTTAGAATTTGGTTGATAACTCTAATCTCATGAAAATGAAAATTTTAATATTTATTTGGATATATAAATATATTGATTCATATATAACTCTTTAAAATTAAAATAGTCATCTTTAACTTTTTTTTGACTTATTAATGAGTGTGGATCATTTTCCATCAAATCTGACTCGTCTGATGGTAAACATTACAATAGTTATATGAATTTAAAAAAAAAAAATCATATTATACTTGTGATTCGATCTATATCATAATTGCTTGAATTCAAGAATTATGCACAAACAACAACTGCTTCATGGCAAGGAAATTTAAGCATCACATCGCATGTCAATTTCTCTTGTTTTCATGGGGTCATTATCTTCTTTCAAGTGATCCTCTTCTATTTGTCTAAGTCCCTAAGATAAAAAGGCTTTCGAAACTATGCGGATGCCATTATTATTGGATATCATTTTCATAACTTTTTGTCCTTATTTTGTGATATATGAGAGTGATGGTGGAGTATATAAAATAAATCTTATTCAAGTTTTTATTATAATTTTTAAATATTCAAAATAACCGAGACTAACTCAAAAGATAAAAATTTATCAATTCACGATCCTAGTGCATTTGTGATTTGTAAGTATCCCTCCACTTCAAAGGGCAATGATATGAAAAGGGAAAAATTTTAATATGAATCTGATTCATGTCTCTATACGTGAATTTTGTAATGGTTGTTAGTTAATTTTTTTATCAGGCATGGACCTAATACTTGTCGAAAATTTTTGCGATGTGATGAATTGGGTCAATTTTTCATAAAAAGAAAGCATTGCACTTCCTATTATGGTAATATTTTCAAACGGTCCAAGAGAAAGTTCTCTCAAGTGGCTTGTGCGAATTGGAATATCTCAAAGTAGCACTATAAACCGAACCCGAATTGTTCGATTACGAGATATAATCCGATTCTTCCTCTTTTAGTCACAATCCCTCAATCGATTCAATTCCTTTAAAAATTAAAGCTTGAATTAGAATTTGATCCCTCCATATATATACCAACAATTACTGATAAAAAAAAAAATTGTTCTAGTAATAATAGATGTAAAATTCCTCAGTATCAATTACACTATTAAAAAAAAAAAAAAAAATCCAATGAGAAACACTAGCAGATACAGTTTCCTAATTCCAAGGCAGGGTGCCTACACACCGGACAAAGTTTACTCAGTAATAACCATTTTGTTATGCAATCGGCGTGATACTCGTGCCCACACCGGAGACGTCCCAAATTCTCGTTGTCTTCGAACTCATATTGGCACACAACGCAAGTATTAGTTTCTTGACTTTCAAACCCGTGATGGGTTCTGGTCTGTATATGATCGGAGATGCTCTCCTCTGGAAACCCATCGTTTTGAGGTAAGACACTGTAATCTCTGTCCAATTCAAGAATGGAGGTTTCCTCATCAGAACCGTACGAATTAGTCCACCTTTCCTCCATCCATGGTGGGGAAGGTTGGCGGTTTTCGCCCTGATACCGCCACGGAATTCGAGAAATGCCATGATCATTCAAACATATGTGACCGTCGATTGATTCCTGTTCCAACGGGATCCAATTGTGTTGCCAATTAACCAGATGATTAGTAGGGTTATAAAATCGGAAAGAAGAGTCCGTTCTAATTTGCTGCACGAAAATTTGAAAAGGATATACCCAATGGTGGGTTGGCGAGAGTGCTCTCCGATAAGCCATTATCGATCTCAAATCCAAAACTCTTAATTCTATCTGATAATGAAATTGTAGAGGCTTTCTTATACAAGCATTGGTTTCCCAATCCGAATTGAAATAGGGAATGGGATATGAAATCTTCTTGCATAACGTTGGTAATTTCCGAATCTGGATTTTCAGAATAAAACGGAAACTTAGTAAAAAAAAAAGATTTCCAAGTCCACAACGGATACTCTTTCCTTGTTTGAAAAGATGCCGTTGTTTAGGGGGTGAGTAGTAGGATTCAAACAGCTGGATTTTAGATCGTTAGTCCTATTAGGAATTGGAAAGGAAAGGATTGGATTGGTGGACAACTTTGCGCTAAACCTTTTTCATATAGTTTTTTTTTTTTCCTAAAGATAAATAAGTAAATTTATAAATAAAATCTAGAATAGTTGTGAAATTTCAAATAAAATAGTCAATTCTAAAAAGAATATAAACTAATTTATATTACATCATCATTATTTTATCTATTGATTCAATTTAACCTCTTTCGTTACGT
Organism: Parsonsia alboflavescens; assembly: GCA_028571225.1. Lineage (NCBI taxonomy): Eukaryota > Viridiplantae > Streptophyta > Magnoliopsida > Gentianales > Apocynaceae > Parsonsia > Parsonsia alboflavescens. The sequence continues at coordinate 13,568,439 of JAOXNR010000029.1, forward strand.
AAAAAGATATTTTTTTTATAAAATATCTTATATGCCTTATAACAGATTTTTAAGATTTCCTAAATACCTTAGAATAAGATCCCTTAACTTTGAGTCATTTAAAATTAATTTAATTAAATTTTCTTCAAAATATTTAGAAATAAATTAGTTATTATTTTTGCATAAATTGTTTTTGCTTTGAATTAGTTCCTGCATAATAAAATTTATGTCATAGATTACTTGTTAAATTTTAAATCCTTTCTATTTAGACATTTTAGAGCTAATTCAATTAAATTATATCAAATGTAACTTATAATAACTGAGAACAATTTTGTTGCCCAATATTTAATGTAATTTTTTTCTATCTAATATAAAAAGAATCAAATAAATTAGACAAAATGGAAAACTTTTAACAGCTTTTCAAGGTGATATTATTAAGAATATTTGTAGAACTCTATCTTAAATTTGACTATAAGATTTTCATAATTTGCAATTTGGATAGTCCATTTCACATTATGATCGCAAAATTATTTTGTGTGAAAGTTCATATATATCTTTTAGACTTAAATTAGAAAATTAACCATTTTTTTTTTGGTAAATCTTTTACTAATTAAATTAGTTTTTCAGTAAGCTTATATATATATATATTTATTTATATATTTATATATCCTTAATCTTTTCTAATTACCTTATCGGATAAAATTCATGTGGAGGTTTCAGATGGTATTAAAAAGAAACAGTAATACTATTACAATGAAAAGGTTTTACTTCACAACTACTTTAATGATAGATAAAGTTATTAATTAAATAAACCCAAAGTTTAATAAATTCGGTATCATATTATTATTATTATTATTTGCATATTGTACTTTTGCATTTAAATTAGCATTTTTTTATACAAATCCTTTGAAATTAAGATCACAAGATTTTTTATGCAGATGTTTTCTTCTTTTTTTTTATTACTGTCCATACAAATACAAATTATTTTAATATAAAGGTAATGCATTTTTTTTCCCATCGAGCTTATGAAACCTTTTCAATATAAATTATTTAAAAAATAAATTCACATTTTGAAAAAAAAAAATCTTTCAGATTTATTACTGTGATATATTAAAATCTTGGTATACTAATGACAACTAAATAAAAATAGATGTTTTTTTTATTCATATATTTTAGATTTAAGGTGTATTTTTTCAGAATTAAAATAATTTCAAGTAAAAAATGGATAGTTAAATCATCGAAATATTTTAACCAACCAATATAGGTCTATTGGTAAATTAAATTAGTAATTTTATTTCTAATACTTATCTTTTGAAATTGAGTGCATAACTTTTTTGCAATAATTATTTTTTAGAATTAAAATTGTCATTCTTTATACATAAATGTCTCGGAACTAAATTCAAACCCATTCATACGAACTTTTTAAAATAAAACGAACTTAATTTTTCAGTGTAAAGAAGTTAAACATTTATGGCACATTTAATCAAACTGCTGAGAAGCTAATTATCTAAGCCAAATATTCAAATTAATTATTTTTTTATACATGTCTTTTGATTGAGTAAACTTTTATCATATAAATATTGTGGGATCTATAATATTAGTTTTCTCCGTACCTAAATAGCTCAATAGTTAACATAATAAAAATAATTTCTTTAAAAAATAAATATTAAACCTTTTTAATCAAATATTTTAGAACAAATTTAATTAAATTATTTTTAAACGTTACCTTTTTCACATAAGAATATTCTAAAAATAAATTATTAATTCCTTTTGCATGCAAATATTTTAAAATTTTCTCTGAAATTAGATTTGTTTTATAATTCTCTCATATATCTTATTGTAAATAGTAAAATATCTCACATTGTCATTTTCTAAATTGAATTAACCAAATAGAAAATAAAATTTGATGATAGCCACCTTTTTTTTTCCTTTTCTATGGTTTGATTGACTTATTATGTGTTTCTTTATAAAGATACCCAAAACTAATTCTCACATTTTTCATTATTATGTTGTTAAATTTATTTAAAAAGGAAACATCTATCTCTTAGATATTGACTTAAATTCTTTCTTTTATCATAATATTATAATAAAAATTGTGATTTTATATCTTATAAAAATAAATTATTTATTCCTTTTTCCTATAAACTTTCCTCTTTCAGATTTTTCCAAAAAATAACCTCATCATATTGCGTTACGTGGAGACTCCTCATTAAAAGTTTCCTTGTAATGGTTCTGCTTTATATATATAAATATAGTTATAGATACAAAGAGTAATGTTAGTGTGTGCAATACTGTGTACATTAGCGAGTGCAACCGTTAGTCAACTAATAAACAAAATTAACGGTTAGTTATTAAGAAAAAACAAAATTTTCTATAAAAAATTATTTTTTCAAATATTTTTTTATAAATTAAACCCTAAAAATACTTGATTAAATTTTAATTAATTGATTTTAAAAAATAAGATAATTGATCATTAACTTTGATCATTAATTGACTAACGGTTGCACTGATTAATATACACAATATCACATACATTAACATTAACATTTTCGTAGGTATAAATAGGGTACTATTTTCATTTTCCATATATAATAATAATAATAAAGATAAATAAATAAACAGTGAATAGACTCGAGACTCTACGCACACTTCCAGCGTGTAAATAGAAACCGTACCTCTTTCATCCAATGAAGCCTTCCGGCAGATACACGTAGGCGTTCCTACACAAGTTGGGCTCCACCGCATCGTTCTGTACATCGGGGACATTCGGTAAATAAAACCTCCCTATTCAAGCCCGAAAAACGGCACTCACAGTCTCATTTTCTTCTATTTTCCAGTCTCCGTTTCTCTCTCTTCTCCACTCTCAATTCCCCAATTCTATATCAAAGTGCATGCAACTCTCATGGATCTGTTTCTCTTTTGTAAAGGATTTTTCAATCCCTAAGTCATAATTTTTTTAGGGATTTGGATTTCAAATTCATCGTTTTTTTTTTTTTTGGAAATTCTGTTTTTGGAATTGTTTAGGAATTTGATCTGGTGGGTGTTGGGGGTTTTTTTGGTTTTTGAAAAGTTGAAATGAAGATTGAGGAATTGGAGGACGTGGTTGACACGGGAATTGAAAGTAGGTCGGTTGCTGGTGAACTTTCCGATGGTCGTGATGCTAACGGGGAGAGAAGGCTAGTGGTTCGCGTCGACGCCAAGAGAGCTCTGGTTGGGGCAGGGGCTCGGATACTCTTCTACCCGACGCTTCTGTACAATGTTTTCCGGAACAAAATGAATCAAGCCGAGTTCAGATGGTGGGATCAAATTGATCAGGTTGTTTTCTGTCCCCCTTTTCACTTTTCACTTGTTTTCTTTTAGTGCTTAATTTATTGCCAGTAAAGCTCCGAGTTTTTGGTTGCGTTATCATCTATTGGTATTTTTTCCCCGTTTTAATTGTAAAATTTTAGAACAGACTGATCGCATCAGAACACTTTGATGAGGTGATTGATTTAGTTTCTGTACAAATGAACCTTATGTAGTTTGCTAATTTGATAAAGCCTATCTTGCGTTTTTTTTTTCTCTCGAAAAATGTTTTTGTTGCTGATATTATTATTATTATGGTAGTTAGAGTGACATATTCTTTTTGCTCATTGATCTGCAGTTGGGTTGTATATGTAGTTAATGAAAACTCAAGTACTTTTTACACTGGTGGAATATGCAATGTTTTTGAGTTTTAACTCTTCTTTCATATAGTTTTTACTCCTAGGAGCAGTTCCATTTCCAAATGATGTTCCGCGCCTACGGAAGCTGGGTGTTGGTGGCGTAATTACCCTGAATGAGCCTTATGAAACCTTGGTGCCTACATCATTGTACCATGTAAGTGATTTTACATTTCTACTTCCAGCTCTTGCTAGTTGCTATCTTACTTATGCTATATTTGTGGAAATGAATATTTGCCAATACCTGTGTGGATAATCTTTCACGAGTGGATTCTTTTGCAAGAGATTGATTTTGTTTCCTTGCAGCTGCTTTGTGATCTTATTCCTTATTTTCTTTATGGTGATTGTTGGATAATCTTTTGGACTGAAACTTGCAGTAATTTCTCTTCTTGCATTTAACATGCTTTTTAAATTCTCCAGGGTTTGGCTCGAGACATCTACAATAAGATCTAGGGCCTTTTTGTAGGGTGGTAAGAGTTGCATCTTTCTTAGGAATGGCTTAGGCAGCATATATCAGGGCGAATGAATATGAAAAACTGTTCTATACCTTGGAAAATGGGTGAAGTTTTTGGTTGTTCAAATTCGTTTAATGGAAAAATATGGTTTATTTCACATATCCAAGGCAAGTGAAAATCAAAAGGTGATGTGTTCTTGGATGATCATTAAATCGTCGAAGATGGAAATTTCTTTGTGCACTCCCAAGCAGGTGAGAAAAGAAAAAGAATGTGAAATAAAAGGAGTGCCCCAGAATGAGAGTTTGAAGGGAGGAAAACAGGATCAATGACACATGATAATGCCGAGGGGAAATGTTCGCTCCTTGTATTGATTATTTAATATTGTAATTTGATTCTTTTTTACCCTGAATTTAGTTCTCAGATTTTTTCCTTGTCCATTTAAGTAGAAATGCTTATGTATTGTTCTAAAAAGAATCCAAAATTCATGCTGCCCTTTAGGAAGAGAAATTTTTCTGTGAAATAGTCATGTGCAAATTGCTTGTTCTTAAGTTTTCATGGCTATGATTTGCAGGCTCATGGTATAGATCATCTGGTTATCCCGACTAGGGATTATCTCTTTGCCCCTTCATTTGCTGATATCAACCGGGCTGTAGATTTTATTCACAGTGAGTTAATTTCTTTTCCCTTACATTATGTGTATGCTTCAGTTGAAGTCATGAAGTACATAACATGCTATATATATACTTGCATCATTAATGACAACATTTTTGGTTGCAGAGAATGCATCTAGTGGTCAAATGACATATGTACACTGCAAAGCTGGGCGTGGGAGGAGCACGACCATTGTTCTCTGTTATTTGGTATGTTTTATTAATTTGCAAGAGAGCATCATTCTCTTTGTAAAAATTTCCAGCTTCTTGAGCATTATATTATTATTTTTCATATGGCAAATTGAGTGGGTTGATATTTGGATAACTTATAGGTGGAGTTCAAGAACATGACCCCTACGGCTGCTCTAGACTATGTTCGATCTATACGACCTAGAGTTCTTCTGGCTCCGTCTCAGTGGAAGGTCTGATACACACACACACACACACACTACAGTAAAAAAAAGTCATGAGAAAGGTACGGGTGTTTGTAAGTGCTGAATTTTATTTTTTTCTTCCCCATTTACAGGCAGTCCAGGAATTCAAGCAGTATAGGATGGGTTCTGCACTATCTCTATCTGGAGATGTTGTGTTGATTACAAAAGAAGACCTGGAGGGATATGAGAGCTCTCCTTGTAATTGTTCCAAGGCGCTTGCAGTTGTGCCAAAAATGACGAGGGCAAAGCCAGTGGTTTCAAGGTTGTCCTGCCTCTTCTCTTATTTGAAGGTTTCAGGTGGTTGCAAACCAGTCACCAGGCAGCTGACAGAGGCCAGAGCTTTCTAGACCAGTATGTACAGAAAGCATTTCTGGGAATTAGTACTGGTTATGTCGGCAGTCTTTTTATAGAGAATACCAAAAATAATGATGGTGAGATGCAAATCGTGAGCCCTTGAATGTGCGGGGACAAGGTATTAACCTGCATCAGATTTGTATATATCCTCGCTTCTGTTAGTCTGATTTAATCAGCTAGTGCAACTATAGGGAACAGGCCTCTTGCTAGCTCTCGTCCCAGCATTTTTGCTTGATTGTTTTGTGGATTTAAAGTAGAATCTACCCGATTCTTTTCTGAATGCATGTTGATTAATACTTCGATGGATTAGGTATACTTGTTAATACTTTGTTGGATGATATGCATGGTACTGTGTTTTGAATGCCTGGGTGGGTATGTGTATTAGTGGGAGGATGCAGACTGCAGGGAGACAAGTGCTTCAAAACTCGTTATGTTATATGCTTGTTGGCGAAGGGAGAAGTTTCGAGCAGAAGAAGATCTTGGGCTGTAAGATGATTAATGAGTTTGATAATTCCAAGTATTTTTAACAATCCAGTCTGAGATTCTATTAGCCAATGTAACGTGGATTACCTGGAGAGGATCGCATGTTAACTAACTTCTTTTCAAAATTTAAGTTTTTTAGTTGAAAAGTTATTTTAAAATGAGTAATAAGATTCGTTTTGCCTATTTTTCTGAAGTATTTATCTTTTATTATTAATAGTATTTATTTTAATTTGTGAATAATGACTCTAAGTACTTTTTTTCGTCTAAAATTGAATATTTTATTTTGTCTTGTTAAAAAATTATGAAGTAACTTTGACTTTTATAAAAGTTATTAATTTATTCCTTATGATTAATATGGTTAGTTGATTGGGTAAGTGGATGTAAATTTTAAAATTAAGGTGGCTGTTAATGTAATTTTATCTAAAAATGGGAGGTTTTTTTTTTATTATTATTTTGTGGATTTAATTAAAGAGGGTAGTAATTTATTTAAGATTATACTCTTACGTTGCATTAGTTTGGGGGTTCATTTTATGGCTTTGACTAAAATATCGTATCAGCAAAATATGGGAATCAGAATTGTAATGGCAGTAGTCGTAAGTGGTAGCGTAAAGTTTGGCATTGGAATTGGAATGGGCAGTGGCGAGTCTCGTGAAACTTTGGAAATTGGGATCGGAATTTGAGCACAGAAGGAAGAATACTTACATACTCGTACGGCATTTAGGCAAATTACCAAAGGACGTCGAGAACCACATTCTTTTCTTCAAATATTGATACTCAGTACGTACGTACCAGCAGTATCCAAAGAAGGGTTCTTTTTTTACCAAAAGCCTCGATTCCTGCTCAATAATCATACTATAATAATAATTCGTTCATTTTCACAAAAGAATTCCCAGTTAAGGAATCAGTAATGAGTATCGCCCACAACAAAAAATCAAGAATAAGTAAACAGGGCTAGAGAGTATGTTATGAATATCATATACTATCAAGACAAATGCCTTTGTGATAAAAAATTACTAGACTACTACAGCCAAAATAAGAAAGCGAAGAAACGGTGTCGCTTTGAGCATGTCCTCCTCAGCCCAAATGTGACGGGTCAGAACCCGGCTGAATTTCAAAACAGCCCATTTCCTCTGTCGAAATTAGTATGGTCACATCAAGGGCTCCACCTCTTCCGACAAGAACAAGACCAAAGATATGATACGAAAAGAAGAACAAAACTACAATATTGGCAATTAATTAATAAAATATAAATATTAGTTATTCCGAAGAACTTTTATAGTTACTCGGCATAGTTAATTAATTATATATTTAAGGTTATTTTTTATATTACTTTTGTCACTTTTTTTTTGTA
>JAOXNR010000029.1:13590163-13605614 GCA_028571225.1 Parsonsia alboflavescens
AATAATAATAATAATAATAATTCTAGCTTCTAGTTTCTCTCTGCATAAATATTAATGGATTTAATTAATATTTAAAATTAATTATATCCACAACACAGGACATGACTTCATTAACAATTAAGCACTCCTCTCCTCCTATTGATTAGCTCATCTAATAACCCTCAAATTCTTGACCAGAAAAGGACACACCTTTTCTGTCAATTTTTTGGTATATATATATATATATATATATATATATATATATATATATATGTGTATGCGGTTGCTTGGTCTGTACTTGTATACACTAATGTAATGGAGCAAATATACATGCAAGGTTATTAAGTGATTCTGTTTTATACATTCAAATTAGAGCAACGGAGAAAAGTTAATTATTTTTCCCCATTTGAGAATGGAGCTTTTGAACAAGAAACGGCATACATATATATATAAATATATATATTTATAGGTAAGACTTTTTTTTTTTCCCTTTTTTTCTATTTGAACAAATCTTTCCTGGCGAGAATATATTTTGACATATAGACTTAAAATTTGAGATTTTAACCACAAAGACCACCAATTTTTAATTATTCAAAATAAATATAGAACTAAATTACTGATTGTCATTTTGTCAAAATTTAGGGTGTAATTCTTTTTTCTTTTCAAAACGTCTCGATTTATAATTTTAATCAAACTTAGAAATTTTTTGGAAAAAAGAGAGACACATGAATAACATGATAAAATATATATATATATATCTATTAAATTAATAACAATTACTTATATTTAGTGATAAAGAAAGTTGGTCCAAATTAAATGATTTATAAATGGGGATTGAGGGAGTATTGTTTAAAAAATTAAATTTATATTAAAAAAAGATGGAGTCAAATCGAGCAAGTGTCTCATGAAATGAAAGGAAGAAGAGAGGACCCCAGCATGCACTATGTTGGTCGTCTTCCTTTGCTCTCAACTTCTTATAACCTCTCTGTGTCTATCGGGCGCTGGCTGGGTATGGTTTATTGTTTAATTCTATTTATTTATTTTTAAATTTGTCTTTTGGTTTAGTCAAATAAATGAATGATGGAAGGGGGAAAGGGTCCAGACAGAGGAATATCACAATGCCACAATTTGTTTCTGTTTGTCGAAGCCAACAGTAAAACACAGGGCAGGGCTATCATTGCGTATATCTCTCTCCTCTTCAATTCAAATGTTGAAACAATCCACGATTAAAATGAAATATTTAATTTTAAAGAAAAAATAATATTATTACGTGAATGAAGTTTTTATTGTTATTAATTTGAAGGTAAAATATAACAATTGAGATTAGGAGATCTCAAATTTGACACATATTAACAATAGATAAAATACTATTCTTGATCTCGAAGGGAAATTTCTCCATAAGGTGAGTTTCGGCATGCATCATGACAATAACATTTGTGATATATAACCTATATTTAACTTTTTTTTTTCTTTTCATATTAAAAGAAAAATCTTATGGATTCCATTTTGAAGAAAAGAATAATATCTGAGTATCTGGTGGAAATCAAGTAATGAATCCGACGGCCAAATAGAACCGAATCATTTTGTTCAACTTGTTTTTGGAGCATCCTTTAATTGGCAGAGGGAAGAAAAGAAGACTAGGAATTGTCTCCTTTTGTTGTAGTTCAAAGGAAACAAAGAACGTGAGAAGGAGAAGAAGAAGAAGTGGTTGAGACTAATTGAAGACTATTTTTAGGCCCCTAAGTTGACCGGCTTTGACTAATTCCATTCCTCTTCAGTCCTACTAAAATATGTTTTTTTTTTTTAAAAAAAAGAAATTTAAAAAGAAAAGGAATGGAGCCCACATAACTAAGCATTGTGTTTTTCTGGGTGCGGGTGTATGTTTATGTTGGTGTGTCCTCCTCCACCACATCACATGTGGCGCAATCATCTTGGCATTCTGTGCACACCAAACTTACTCTGTTCCAGTCCCACTGTACTGGAAACTATACACTACTCCCATCATTGGGATTTGCGAGCTGCTTCACTCTCCAATATTTCAATGGCAAAGTTTCTTATAGAGGAGAGGTGTCTGAATTTCATATGTCAACATAAAATATAAATGTTATAAGATCGAAACAAAAAGCATGTACTTTAATTTTTTTTAATTACGTAATTTAATATAAATAAAGATATTTATATTTCCACATATAAAGATTCTTTTAAATGGATTGGCATTACGCAAAGAGTATATCACATTATCTTTTTTTTAAATATAGAGGTGTAAACAAATACTTTTCTATCTTATAATATAAGTTGTTCAAAGGTTTTTTTTTTTTTTTTTTAAACTCATTGATTAAATATTTTTTGAAAAAATGATGCATTAATTTAGTTAAAATATTGAAAAGAAAATTTTTTCTTAAACTATTTTTAAAAAATGGTGTAAAATAGACTCATGAGATAAAAGTAAAAAATGAACAATAAATATTTATGAAATTTTGTAAAATAACTTACAATATAGAATTAATTATATGAATCTTTTTAATCCAAAACTTTTGCAATACGATTCACATGCAAAAGTTGAACTTTGACTTTGTATTACATAAGGCTCATGCCTTTATTTATTTATTTCTTACATTACATCGACTGTTATATTAGAATATATAATTCATCAAGATTAAAGTATGCGAAAGACATAAGACTTGTGTGAACCATAAAATCTTAAGCACAATAGTAATTAAGATGGACAAATTTTGGCACTTTGTTTTTTGTTTCTATTAATTCAATCCTTTTTTATTGTTTCCCTAATTTAATTGTATCTTATATGTCATTCTAACTAACTTTTCTTATCACTGATCATAAGTCATTATTATTAATTAATTAGATATTTGAAAATGTTTTTTTTTTCCCTTCTATATTACTCCTCTAATTATATACTCATAAAATGATATTCGCAAGGCTTATCCTTTTTCCACGGGTTTTGACAGAAAAAAACACATAATATTCACTGAAGTTGGTTTTGGGGCATGTGATGTCTGTGGCCATCCCTTTAATAATCTGGTCATAAACAGGCATGCCAACTCTCTCATCATTTACCCTAAAGTTCATTCTGCTACTACCATATTACTCCACTTTTTAATTTCGGATCATTATTATTATTGGGCAATATATAAATTTATTTATTATATGTTTTCTTAATTTATATGGTACCCGATCCATTAGTACGGTTCACTTTTCCTTCTCCACCGTACGCCCACTGTCAAATGCAAGCTTCAGTTTTGGCAAACAACGAGATCTTATATTAATTATTGATAGCAGAAACAATAATAATAATAATAAGAGTAACTAAGAATTAATAACAACATATATAAAAGTGATTTGATCTATTTATCCACAAAATTTACAATGAAATAAAAAGTTGGTAATTATTTTATTGTGTAATTTTTACTTGAATAAAGTTATAAATTTTTCTCAAACAATTCATTGAAGAGAGAATAGAATATTCATATATAAAACTGATACTTCTATAGAGTGCACCATATGATACATGATATAAATATATTTATAATAATTCGAAATTTGACTCATCGTGAAATATTAAAATTAAAAGTACTAACTTTGTATTGATATGGAGTTTGAAAAATTAAGAGACTCAACATATACAAATCTATGCATAAAGTCTTTGTTTGTTTAATTGATACTACTATATTAATATGTAGGCAGCTCGATAGAGAAAGAAAAATAAAGCAAAAGAAATACCAGAAAGGGGAAAGAAACATGGAACAAGAAAAGAAGAGGAGGAGGAGAAAAGCAGAAGATGGACAAAAATGTGGAAGTACGGAGAGAATATTATGCATTATTAATTAATTATGAAAAATTGTCCCCAAATGCAACCAAAAGAAAGAAGAGAAGGAAGAGGTGAAGGTAACGTAGAAGTTAGGACTTTTGCTGGGTATTTTCATGTGAGTTGGGTACGACCCCCTTAATAATTGCTCCCTCCCTCTGTCCGTCTGAAATTAAATATTTCATTTTAATAAAAAAAAAGTTTGACTTCATTCATTAACATATTGCATTAGGAATTTTTTACTAATTTAGAAAATAGGATATTCAATTCCAAATAATCTAAAATGAAATATGAAATATTCCTTTCTGGACGAAAGGAGTGTCAATTACTATTCTTCGTCATAATTAAAAACCTTTCTCTGATTCCTTTGGGGACATCCCAATGGGCAGAATGACGAACACGCAAACAATATGTCTCGAGTTCAAATCTTACCAATACCCTTCTAGATTAGTAAAATGTCAAGATGCAAACTGAGGTGAACATTACTCTAAAAAAATGAGACAGAAAAAGAAAAATAATAAAATCTCTCTCGGATTTTCGATAATATCTGTAAATCCTATCTTTCTATCTTTTTTTCTTCTCTCAGTGCAAGAAGAGAAGAGAAGAGAAGAGAAGAGTAAGAGTAAGAGGTTGTGTTAGGTTCAGCTAATATTTCCACTTCGCTTTTGGTTCACTCCAAACGCACACCACAACCCACGTACGTACGTAAGTCCTCCAAATTTTATTTCTTTATTATTATTATTATTTTTTGCATGAGTTTTCAGGACACTTTCCAATATTTTAACAAGTTTCTTACTTTTTCTTCCTCTTTCTCATTTATGTTTCAATTATCTTCCTCTTCCGGGAAACTTGAATTGTTTCAAACAATGTTTTAAAAATCGGATCGAGTATCGAATCGAAAAAGTTACGATTTAATAGTTGAATTGTAATTGAATAGTAATTAAACCAGTAATATTATATAAAAAATTAAAAATTATATTTCTTATCAATATTTTTTTATTGTCTATAATATAAGATATAATAATTTCATAATATAATAATATTGAAGTAAAATTTATAAATATGATATTAATAATTTTTTATAATTAATAATCATAAGTTCTATCTTATAGGGATTTAAAAATGTTAATTTTTAGTATTGGTAAAACTTGAAGATTATAAGATTTTTTTTTATTTATTAATATTTAATAATGAAGTATATGTTGAGTAAATTTGTTGATTTTAAAATAACCAAATGAGTAAATTTATAATTTAATTGAAGAATGATTTAATATTAAAGTTTTTTTTTTTTGTTACAATTTGAACAAATTTGGCCCCAATTGGAATTTTTTGAAAAATCTATTGGTTCAGTATTTGATCGTCCGATTTACTGGTCCAACCGACTGAATCATTCTGATTTTTCATTTAGAGAATGATGATAAAAAAAACTGTTCAATACTCCTTTTGAATCGGTTTGATGATCGGTTCTCAATCTAATCGATCCATATGGTCTATCCAGTTCGATCTAAAAAACAGTAGTCTTAGAATCCAAAAATGTTTCATTTCTATTTTTAGATTATTCATAATTGAATGTCTCAATTTTTAAAATAAATAGATTCTTAATAAAAACTCCAATTAACCACCTCTTTAATTTAAAAATTTACATCTATTTATCCTAATTATGGTCATACTTATAATAATGAGAAGAATAAAGTGATAACTCATATGAAAATTCAACATGCTCTTTAATTTTAATAAAATCAAAATGAATATTTATTTTCTCACATAGCCAGTATTAGAGTGCACGAATTTTTTTATATTGTATCTCATTATATTTTATTTTAGAAGAAATTAATAATGAAAAGGAAAAACGATTTGTGATGTCGACAATGTGCCGCCCGAATTCTTCTGGAATCTCAGGGGACGTGATAATTATGCATGCTCTCTTTTCACATGTAATTCTCTCTCTCTTGCGGCAGGCTGACTCAAACTGTATATCTGAACAAATATCGTATTCCCCATTTTTTAATGTAATTTAGTTTAGAGATCATATATATCATATCGTGAATTAGTAGTGGCTGGTAGGACTTGTCATTCCTTGGATTGACCAACAGCGAGTCAACTAATGAGGGGCACATTCTACCAATTAGGAAATTAGTGCTTAAGTTAAAAAAAATTTTTCACATATTAACTTGTGCAAGTAATGGAAAGTTTAGCTCTTTACCTCAAAGGGCATATTATTTTTCCCATAACCTGCTATTATTTATGATCTTTATGGAATGTTACCTTGTTTGATATAAATCTTTTCTCACCTAGATTTGATATTTACCTACAATATATATCTACTCTTTTAGCCAAGTCACTGCTAATAAGTGAGCATACATCTGTCAATTTGCAATCATCCTTTAATTTTTTTTTTAATACAATATTAATAGGAGAAAAATTTTACAATTGAATTCAACTCATAATCAAATTTGGTTTTGAGTCAACTTTCTATTGGCTCGATTTTAACCGCATCTAGAAGTTTCCTACCCAAATTAAGCCCAACTCTTATGCAATGACCCATTTACCAAGAAAGCCCAAATCAAGTTAGCAACAAGACGTTGAATTACAGAATTAGATTGATAGAGTTGTTGACAATGGTTCAATCGAATTTCACATTTATGATTATTTTATTAAGAATCATAGAAATGAAATATGAAAAATATCATGAAATTTTAATGTTTAACCAATCATTAATTATGTGTTTACTTTTAGAAAAATCCAATTGTTATGTATTTTCTGGTAAAAGAAAATCTGAATCTCATAAACTCTACATATAACTGTACAGCCAGAAACAATTTGATACGGGCAAAGCATCTACTGGTGATCCCATTTGTGTGCTTGCGGCGGGTATCAAGAAAACCGCCCCTGATGCACCAAGGCTCTGCTAACAGGCTAGGATGGGATGGCATTGTCTCCAGTAATGAAAGGCTCGTTACGTCTTGCCAGCTAGCAAGGAAACGCAAGGTCAAGGGAAAAAATCTAACCAATTCAAACTGGATGAATTACTCCTTATCCAGGTTTTATTAAATGACCAAATAAAAATGCTCAACAAATACCTCCCAAAATCAAGAAAATGCATTTAACTTACAAAAAGCGGATCCCGAAGGAATGTAGTGTTATTGCTCCTTGTTAAACTCGTTAGCAATAACCATAGAAAATTTCATTATTATTAACAACTAAAGAGGGCCTCAAAAGCAGGCTAAAAATTTTAAATTTCTTAAAAAAGACTATAAAACCAAGTGCCCAAGGATCTTCATTTGACCCGCTCATTTCGAGCGGAACTTGCTGCTCACTGCATCATAACTTGGAAGGTAAAGAACTGCAGCCATTAAAAACATTCAGAGAAGAAATAAGGATGAAACCAATAAAACTCAACAAATTTTTTTCTTTTAAAAAACTATACATCACAACGAATTACCATCTCCATATGATGCCATTGTAAGGGGAGAAGAAAGAAGCTTCTGAGCTACGGAAGCAATATCTTTGGCTGTTACTTCGTCTACAGCCTTTAAGAAAAACTCGACAGGTTTTCTGCAAACAATAATAACAGAAACAAAATCAGCATAATTAACTATGTATTATTATGTGGGCTGAGAAAGAAATCTGAAGGTTGGGTTTATTCTCTTTCCCCACAGTTAGTAAATATAATACTAGTGCGGAAACATGATGAATTCAGAATTGATAGATAACCATGTCAGACGGGAAATCTTCTAAATATTTTCCAATAGATGTAGCAAAGTGGAGTGCCACTATAGAGTCGAACTAAAAAGGATTAAAACAAATTTTACAAATTTAGTACTCCCAAGTCTTTTTCATCCAATTACATATTTAAAACGGATGAGAGGGTAAAGGGATGGTGGGAACCAGCTATCAGTTTCCTCAGAGTTAAATAGAGATCTCATGTGCCTCTACATACTATCACAAAAAGCAGACATAATGGAGGCGATGGCACCATTAAAATTTGAATAGATTCCAGAGGCTTAGCTTGTCAAATATTTAATCTGGTAATAGAATTCTTCCGTTTGTAGCCCTGAACCCTTCTGTTTATTTCAGATTAACCTCTCAAGTCTCAAGAAGCGACAAGATGCAACTTTGTGCAATCAATTTAACCTCCCCAGGAGACACCAATGAGATGCAGTTTTGTTGAATTTCACATAAAAATAATAATGAATGTGATTCATACTCCAAACCAGAATTTTGTTTAGTTGAAACAGACCAGAATTGCTACAAAACAACCAAATCTAAATTAAGCAGACAATACCTCTCTCCATATGTCATAATTTGTCTACCAATATCTTCTGATGCAACCATCTGCAGGAAACACAAACAGTATTAACCTCAGCTCCAA
The DNA here is from genome assembly GCA_028571225.1 of Parsonsia alboflavescens. Lineage (NCBI taxonomy): Eukaryota > Viridiplantae > Streptophyta > Magnoliopsida > Gentianales > Apocynaceae > Parsonsia > Parsonsia alboflavescens. The sequence goes on from JAOXNR010000029.1 coordinate 13,598,338, forward strand.
AAGGGACACTATCTATTCCTTAACAACATGATAACATGAAAATCTAGAACTGAGCATATTGTGGAAGGTTCGCATACTCTGGATTCCAGGTTCATCAAAATGGCAGACCTTGTTGACTGTTTCGCACGATCTAGTTGTACCTGATCAACTGCATCACACAGAAACGGAAACATAAAGCAAGTTTTTTTCCCCATGTCAACCTTGAAATGAAACTGAAAAAGAAAAAGAAATGACTGAAGGAAAAAAGGACAATAAAATGATAGGTCAAACAACCTTCTCCAGGAGTTGCAACTGCAATTAGTTCTCTAACTGCAACATCAACGGCTTTTGTTGCAAAATCAGCACTCTAAACAAGGAAAGTTTTTGGGAACTGGATTATTGTCGAAGGTGATCACCAAAAGGACAGGAAATGAACATATTTATCACATTGTCTAATACTAAAAGAATAGAAATGGAAGAAGAGAAATTAGGATCATCAATCACAGTCTGCCTTTCCAGGATTCCCACTTAAAAGACAAGTCCCAAAATAGGCAGTTTATGTAAACTCCACAGACAAATATTAGTAAACATTGTAGCTTTCACACTTGGATATGCCCAACAGAAAACCCGGCTCAGTATGGCACTAGCAACTCAGTCTGTTTGCTGAATCTGTTTTTATGTAGATTTTTCATTTTACAAGAGTATCTCCAGATGCAAACTAATTATTCCAAGTATTAAAACAATACAGAAACATTAAAAAAATTCTTTTCCACCAGGTGCATTCATATATAACTCATGATTCTTCTCACTGCTTTTACCTTCAAATATTTACTCTCATCACAAATCTCATCACCTGTTACAGTTAAGTTTTTTCAACTGTTCGAGCATAAAATTATTTGTCCCCTTGTATCCTAATCCAACAAACATTGTCGTCACCAAAATCATAATTATTTGACTTGCTTTCATGTAAGCAATAATCACTCCAAGCATCCACATGTTTATTTAATAGTTCTTTGACAAGAGCATGCTTAATTGCTCAATTTTCACACAGCTATACTTCTCTCTTTGCTAGATATAATGTTCTTATTGATGTTTCATTTCAGTTTCATCAGCAGTTACATTATCAATCATTGCAAATATGTCAGGAACATCAATCTGTAATGTAAAAACATGGGCATAATAAGCTTCTGTTTTTCTTGCAAACCTGAAACTAAGACCTAACCAATTTCCAGTTCCCTAATTTTAACTCAAATGGTTACTGGTCCATGCAGATCCAAAAGGATAATTCAGTTGGTAGGAAATGAAAAATATCAAAAAGAAGTAAACACTATATCATTTGACTGTTTACTCTTTCACTTGTTGTCGAACATGTTCACTTATTTGATTGTTTGGACAGAGACTTCAAGTTTAACTAAAAATGGTTGTGTTTTGGGGAAAAAGAAAAACCATTTTCATTCTGATTTTAGTTATATGCATTGGATAAATGAATTGATATATAGTGGAACATATATGTCAGATTAAAATACGAAAAAAAAGCTAAAATATTAAATATAATTATGAAAGTAGGGAATGTGTAAATTAAAAATCTTTTAAGGATGTATGCTAATGTGATGTGACCTATGTGTTTGGAAAGAATTTTGGAAAAAAAAAGAGTACTAGGAAGATGATGCAGCAAACGGAAGAGGGGGAAAAAATGGGACAAAATAATGGAGCCATTTTCACTTTTAAGAATGCCATTGCTATTTTTTCCTTATCTAGCCACAATTCCAGTGGAGATCATCATTCACTAACATACTCACTAATACACAAAGGAAAAAGGAAAGAGAAGTAGGGGGGAAACAAGAATAGACTGTATTTAGCTCCCGAATCTGTTTTTTGCTGAAATGAGAATGTAGTAGTGCTTTATCCATTTAGATGTCTAATCAGGTATGAAGCCTGACTTGACGGATAACCTCAGAAGGCTTTATTGAGTTCTTACTTATCAGAACAGAAACTTCAAAGACCATATATTAAACAAGCCATTATTTCTTTTTGTAACAAAACATGGTCCTAGTTTGAAAAACATTTTACTACAACTCATGAATAATCAACGAAATAGAATCTGCCAAGTAGAGCAAGGTAATTCTGGCACTAAAAGATTAAATTGCAAAATAATATCAATGAATTTCCACTACACGAATGCATAACTACTTACAAATAAGAGTTATGTACAACACAATAAAAACAAAAATTGAAGCCGCACATGGTATAAACTGAAGAAGATGATACAAGATATTGAGCCAAAAAAAACTAACAAGTACAGGCGAAAAAAGAAATTAACTGTAACAGGTCACTCACAGTTGTTGCTTGAATTCCGAATAATCCAGTGCTGTTGTAAACGGTGCTGAAGGCAGAAAATGATTGCATCTGTGGAAATTCATTCAAGACACGGAGATCTGCATACAAAATAGCCTTAGAGACATCAAGACAAAAGTTTGTCCACACAGCAAATTAATTACACTAGGAAAACCTCTGCATAAGCCACTGTCCTAAAAATTTTAATCATCTCCAGTCCACTTCTCATCACAGCCAAATCTTATCCCAACTATTAAAAATTGATTCTGAATCAAACTTCTGTGTCAAGGTCTGTAGAAGTTCTTTTAAACAAAAATTTAATCAATTTTTTAGTCAGGCGTCCATGCCAGAATATAATCAAGAAGTGGAAGAAAACACAAGAATATGCAAGGAAAAAAGACAAAGGTCTAGAGAAGCGGGAGCATAAATGAAAAAAGAGGTATGGGAAAAATGACAAGGCAGCAAATAAGAAAGGAAGAGAATTAAGAGCTAGGAAGGGGAAATCAGGGAGACAAGAACAGATAAGCAGAAGAACCAGAAGTAGCAAAAGAAAAGGAATAGCTGCAACACAGAGAATCGTTGGTTCTCATGAAAGTTAAGACTATCGTGCCTGGACCAAAAAGCTACCCATTAACCACAAAATCAAAATCAACAGCCCAAAATGAAATAAGGCAAACATTTTTGAAATATCTCAGTGGAGCAAAAATTTTCAGTTGTTATTGTATTGTCTTAGCTCATTTTTCGCCACACCAAAAATAAAAAAAATGCACCTTCATTTTGCTTTTAACTATTTTGTATTCACATTATCTAATTTCATATGCAACAAATGTGACTGAATAAGTTGAAACTTACATCCATAACAAGATAACAAGTAAAAGACGATCAACTAAATTGCTGTACCTAAAAGCATTACCAAGGCATTACTAAGTATTTACATAAAACAAAATTCATTAAAAGATAAAAAACCATCAATCATATGAACTTGAGATGCCTAAAGGTTCGAATGATCAATTAAAGTTCTATTGTTTTAGGTCAATCAAATATTAACACTTAACACCCAAAAGAACCAGAATTTTCGGTGCATGGATAATATTCCATAAATTTAGTTAATGGGAGAACTTACATAATCTTGAGTACATGCCTTTTCCTGGACCTCCAGCTGAAAAAGATCCACCTCCTCCCATCAGCATCTACAGAAAAATATATATAATATATATATATATTGTGATTTCTCCCAAAATGATCTCAACCAGATGGGATAAAAATTATCGACAGACAATTATGAAGATGTAAACTCAACAACTTGAATACTAGGTTGCAGATTGTCAAGCAAAAAAAAAGGATATCATTAGCCAAATAAGTCCCACGGGATACCTGAAGTACAGTCAAAGTCAAAGCTTCCTTCGGCTTTAACCAGCCACCATTTAGTTCAAAAGCAAGAGCAAAATGAGTGATCTACTCAAAAAAAATGGGGGAAGAGTAAATTTCTGACAGTTCATAGGACAAGATTTTTTGAGGCAGCTAAACTTAACAAGAGACTTCATCAGTTATTTGCAATGCATACCCCTGAATCTGCTTGATTACGATAATCACCTCCTACATACACAGGTGTTGGCACCTCATGACTGGGAGTGTTTGGTAAGTCAGAAAGAAGTGGTTCAGCAATCTTCAAAAGCTCATCATGTTCAACTCCTGAAGCAACAAGCACCATCCTTGGAGCGGTATAGTTTTCCTGAAAGCAAAAGTTATGAGCTTTTGAAGCTAGAAAAAATAGTTAAGAAAATAAGGATCTAAAGAGTACAAGTCCTGAAACACTATGAACTTACAGCTACAAATTCCTCCAACACAGTACTATTTAATCTGTCCACAGATGACTCAGTAGCCATCAGTGAATTTGCATAGGGACCAGAATACCCAGCAGAGTGAATTGCCTCCAATAGCAAATGTTGAGGGTTTTTGGAGTATTCACTGATGTCACCCTTGATCTTTTGAATCTAATAAAGGCAATGAAGTATTTTCACGTAAAAGGATACAAAATAAGCACTTTGTTTAGACCACAGGACAAGAAGTACCTGCTCATTAACCTCCCAATCAAAAAATCCAGGGTTTCTCACAGAATCAACTAGAAGTTCCACCATTTCAGGGACATGCGTTTTCAAAGCATCATATGTGTAAGCAATTTGATCCCGAGCAGCTGCACATCCTACATGACCACCAATTGCCTCAACTTCTCTTACAACACGAAAATGGCTCCGGTTTGTTGTGCTCTTGAAGGCCATGCGCTCCAATAGATGTGTGGCCCCAAATGAGGCAGGTGTTTCATAAATTGAACCACAATCAACATATAAACCAATTGAGGCTGCAGGACTCTGTTAATAGCAAACCATGGAAACAGACTTTTGAGTGAGGGGAAAAATTACCTGTAAAGTAGTAAGTAAATAAATAAATAAAGGGCCTTAACAGATCATACCACTGAAGTTTCTGAGGCAATTTTAAGACCATTAGGAAGAGTTGTAATTTTGGTCTTCCCAGGTTCAACATAATCAGGTAATGCAGGTGGGAGCAGAACATCTTCTTTAAGTGGGAAATCTAAAGAAGAAAGCGAACTAGAATTATCTCCGGTCAGCCAGCCAAATAGGCCCCCTGAGGAGGATTTACTAGCAACAGCAGTTGTTGCAAATCTTTTCAATGATCCAGTGCCTGTATGGTCCTGTCACATCCCAAACATCATAAGAACATGCTATTTTTTTAAGTGCATGAGCATAAAACCGATAGCATTGCAATCAGTATGAATACAGCAAAGAATGGAATCATGCTGTAGAAACTCCAAAAAGTTATGAGCAGCCACGTTCATCAGTTCAGCATAGGAGTGACAGACCACCCCCTCTAAGTCACTTATCTCTCTAAAATAAGTCCATTTTTCCATAAAAAGGGAAAATATATGATGTGAAAGATAAATCAATATCAATATCTTCAAAAAAAAAGAGTGTTTTATTTGACATCTTTTTCATTCTCCAAACAATTTCCGAAACTTCCGAGGCATTCATAATGATTCGACTATTAAATAGGTTAAATCATTCAATAAATTCCCAGTCTTTGAAGCAAGGCAAATTATTAATCCAGAGAAAGTTTTGGAAGATAACAAGTTAGCGCAACCAAAAGGAGTTCAGTAGGATGATAGAAAAAGAAGAGGTCATAAACCTAGATGGACTCCCAATGTGCTGTGATCTGATCCGAAAGCTAAGAACTAATAAACAAAATCATCAACGGTTTACCGTAGCAATTTTATGTATAAACAGAGAGAGGGAACCGCATACTTTGAGAGCTCGGAGGCGTGAAGCAGCAGCTCTATACATGGTGGTGGCTGTGGTGGCGCGGGCGACGGGCGATGGGCAACTGTGACGAAGTCCAGTCTAGGGAAGAGAAATCCTCTCGTTTTGTTACGGACTTCTGAGCCGACGAGCCGAGGGTTTGAGATTAACTGGGTCGGATCCCGTGCAAGGATTTCAAGTGGCACGCGAGAGTTTTTTCTTTAGAAATGAAAGATTATTAATTAATAATTTAATATCATGCAGATAATTTTTTTTTTCACTTTTAATTAATCTTTCTCTTTATGGATGCACGGATTGATTTTTTTTTTTTTAACTTAATCATGCGGATGGTATTATGTTATATTTTAAATATAAAACAAATAAATAAATAACAGATTAATCTTATTTTGAGGTTATAGGAATTTAATATTTTTTCTATTTTAAATTAAATGTTCCATTTTAATTTGATAAAAAAAAAATAAAGAAGTACATTTGGTTTTGGTAAAGTTAACAATTTTAATCTTCTAATCAATTTAATTTTAAACAAATGAATGTAAATCTTTAAATCAAACAAATTATTAGTAAGTTTTATATATATATAAATATATATATATATAGGAATTCTATTATGTATACCTATTCATGTACACCATTAATAAAACGAAAACATAATAGAATTCATATAAATATATATATATATATACATTAAAAATATATTTATTTTAAAAAAATAAAACATTAAATTTCGGATCCATCAACATGAAAATATAAACATTAATAGGGGCATTTTAAAAAAATTTCTTTTTACTTTTTCATTTAAAACCCAATTTCCAAAATCAAGTTTATGAAACTTTCATATAATTTGATAATCAAAACCCAATTTAAACTGAATTTTCATGAATATCCAATACGTCAAATTTTTGTTTCTATTGTTTTTCTTAACCATTTTTTCTGGCTAATTTTACCCAAAGCAATGAGATGGATCATGCTCTCATGATCTTTTCTGACCAAAACCAATGCATGGGCATTTCTGTCTTTGCCAAAAACATTGCTTAAGTGGATTCAATGGTAAAGAAGTGGGCCAATAAGGGAGGGTGAATGTGTATCTTGATTTGGAGATTAAATGAATCAACCCAATCATTGTTGGGCCATCTTTGACCGCCACTGTTTCATTAGTTCCCTAATTCAAGGTCCAAAACTGAATCTTCCAAATTTAATCATTTCTCCCTTTTTTTCTCCTTTTTTTCTTTTTCAGGGATTATGTTAGTCCTAAACTAAGTTGTAATTTTTTTTCTTTATTTTTAAATTACTTCTTAAATCTTTATATTTAACTATTTCAAAACAAGTTCTTATTTTAACTTTTTATGCTGAATTATTGTGTCTTTTAATATTTGTAAACACAATTATTCAAAAGAGATGTAACTCTTCATAACAATACCCTGTTTGTTTAGATTTCTCTTAAAAAAAAACACTTTTTTTTAAAGAGAAAAGACACTTAAGTTAAAAAAAAAAATGCCATTTGTTTAAACTTGTGACTTATGCAAAAAACACAAGTTGAAAAATAAATCAAAATTCTACTTTTTTTTGAGCTACTAAAAGTAGTTTTAAAAAAAAAAAAACACTTTAACTTTCCAATTTTCATACTATTTTTTT